>CAUYQG010211395.1:0-19348 GCA_963574415.1 Tarsius wallacei | reverse complement strand
TATCATTTCTGTGGCTTTGGTTAGTTAAGGGGTGGTATCGGCCTTCTGCCTTCCACTGGGAAGCCAAAAGATTCTTAGTGATTATTATGCTAAACCATGAATTGAAAGGTTGGGCAGTCCTATTCTTACATCTAATGGGGTTTTCTTTTGATTTGCTGAGGGGGTGGGGTAGACTGCCAGCTTGGCTTGCAGTAAAATGTAATTTTTAAAATGTCTGACTGCTTCCTAAAACTCATAGATGTGAGATGTGATGTGAGTTAGGGTAGCTAGCACTGGTTAGACATAGATACATTTCCCATTTACATTTCCCAGTGGGAAATGTATCTATGTCTAACCAGTGCTAGCTACCCTAACTCACATCACCCCAGCCTTTGAAAACCCATTGAGAACAGCTGCTAACTTTACCAGCACATTAGAATCCCCTGGAGACCTTTTAGAAATTCTGATGCCCAGGCCACGCCCAGATCAATGGCATCGGAATCCCCAGAAGTAGGGTCAGACATCCGTACTTTTTAAAGCTCCCCAGGTGGTCCCATCATGCAAGTGTTCAAAGTTGTCCCCAGGTGTTCCAAGATGTTCCAATGTGCAGGTTGAGAAAACAAGAAAAGAGAGATTAGGAACAGTGGTAGAATGAGAAGCAGCACCTTGGAGTCCAACGGAAGTGCAGATTCTGACGTTTACCATGTGCTTTTAAGCCACCCAGCTTTTCTTTTCTCTTGTTGGAAATGAGGGTTGTAAAACCTGCCCTGGGAATCACTTGGGAGGATTCGCATTCTAGAAAGCGGTTGTCAGTTGGTAATGAAACGACTTTAAATAAAGCAGTGCAAGGTTGCAAGACCTTATCTACAATCCTGAAATCCCAAAATGTCTCTGTTAGATCTCTCTGGGGCCTCCAAAAGTGTTGGAGTCACACTCCCAGCGGGGCCTCCAGAATGTTAGGTCAGGCCCACTGGGGGGAGGGGTATCTGGTGTGTGATCCGATGCCACATGAAAGATGCAAAGAATTGCACAGAAGTTAGATTAGAAAATATAGTTTATTTAAAGCTAAATAAGAAAGAGAGAGAGAGAAGAGATTCACCTCCCCAAGATAGGGGAGGGGATCAAAGCTTAAGAAAACTCGACTTGGCCATAGCTCACAGAGCACATGGCCACCCATAGCTTAGCAAGGCAGTGGCCACAATGGCCTGGCAATGGCAAATGATTGCTCATGAGTGAGTCCTTTTAACCCTTCCCTTTGATGGGGGAAGGTCATTAAGGTGATTGGGCGGTGATCTGCTCCACACTATCATGAAGGGGCAGGTAAGTGCAGGTACCAATGTCAGGGGATGGATAGCAGGCAGACGGGTAGGTTAGTCACATGATTGCTGCCATGGTGGTGGGCTAGATGGGAGGAAACAAGGGGAGGGGCTTTTCCACTTAGTATAAATATCCATGCACATCACAGCAGAATTAGTCATTTGCTTGCTTGCAAATTCTCCCCCATGCCCATCAGGGGTCTGATGAGAGACCAGGCATGGATGCCCTGTGAGGAATGGCTTCTCTGCTGTTCATGTCTCTTTCATGTGAACACCAGGATGAGAGTGTTGAACTCTGATGAGTGGTTGAGATCTATGAAGGTAGAGCCATATCCCTGTGGTATGCAGGGACCTGTCTGACTTGTCACTCTCCTGCAGAGGACGGGCACACTCAGAAAGGAAAGAAGCATGTCTAGAACTCATCGCCTTGCGGTAGACACCCAGAAGTCTGGCATCTGGGTTGAGGCTCCTGCGAGAACAGAGGTCGGATATGGTATTGAGCATGCAGGGGAAAAGAGGTCACGCGTGGCATCTCTGCCCACCCCCTACTTCTGCTCTCACCATGTGACACACCAGCTCCCTCTCCACCAGCCATGACTGTAAGCTTCCTGAGGCCTCACCAGAAGCCCAGCAGATGCTGGTGCCATGCAGAACCACGTTCCCAAATAAACATCTTTTCTTGGTAAATTACCCAGTCTCCGGTACTTCTTTATGGCAACACAAAATGGATTAATACAGAGAGGTTCTCAAACAAGATCATCTTCCTTCCAGAACCATGAGATTAGGACAGGGCAGTCGGTCCCAGGGCAGGCTGTGAGCTAAACCACCTAGATCCATTATCCATAGATTCCTCTCTCCCCACCCCCATTAGTTCTCAGCGTGATGCCAAGTCTCTTCTGAAGCACCCTCCACCCAGCAACAGGGAATCTGGGGTCCTGCATTTACCCTTGATCAGGGTTAGAGTGAGCAGAGACTCCCCAGTCCTGGGCAAAGAACTTAGTGACTTTCCCCAAGGGCAAGTGACCCAGGTAGGCAGGACTCAATTATTTGGCCCCTTCTCCCACCCATCCCCCTCCCAGAGTGTCCTAGGCTAACAAGACAGGAGTAGGACTTTTTCTCATTAAAGAGGGGGTGTTCCTATGCAGGCTCTGTTTCCAGCGTTGCCACTCATGAGCTGTGTGGCCTGAAAAAGTCAGCTTGGTCTCTGCACCCTTCCCCATCCTAAAATATACACACTAGAAAAGACCATGTGTCTGCACTCTTGTTTAAATTACATTGTATATCACAACCCAAGACACACATACGAGATGGACCCAAGAAAAACAAAATTATCTTTTGGAGGGCAGGCACTTAGAGTACAGGCTTCCCCAACTAGGTGAGTATTCTAGGAACCCATCGACATCAGTGTACCAGCTAGCATTGTTGTGAGAGGCTACATTCAGCTTCAGTGAATTTTTTTTGGAGATTCCATCAGTGCATTTGCCCATTTCATGATGGGTGATTTGCGAGTGCACCTACCCACAATGCACTGAGTGTTCAGCAGTTTTTGACCAAAATCAGCCTGACCCCCACTCCCCACCCTCCCTATTCACCTGATCTCACCCCTAGTGACTTTTTTTGTTTCCCTGGATGTAAAAGGTCCTCATAGGGAAATATTTTGCCAACATGGAAGAGGTGAAACAAAAAACAGCAGAAGCATGAAAAGGCATCAAATTGGACGAGTTCAAAAACCGTTTTGAGCAGTGGAAAAAGCATCTTGATAGGTGTATTGTATCCAATGGAGAATACTTTGAAAGTGACTGAAGTTTAAACATGTAAGAATAATACACAATTTTTAATAAATACATTCCAGGTTTTTTTGGATCCCCCTCATATATGTAGAGACTAAACTTTCACACAAAAATACTTCTCTTTTCTATTTTCTATTCCTTTTTTTTTTTTTACTAACAGCCATTCCATGATGTTACTGTTTCATTTCATTCTATAGTGCTCCTGTGTGCGCTCTCGCTCTCTCTCTCTCTCTCTCTCTCTCTCTCCTTTCTCTCTCTCTCTCTCTGTCTGTCTCTCTCGCTCACTCCTGCGCGCACATGTGCTGAAGGAAACCCACTAAAATGACTTCACAGACCACTAATAAGCCACAGTCATAGCTTTAAAAAACACCAGAAGGTCAAAGGATACAAAGTAGCAGATATGTAGGGAGGTCAAGTCTAAAGATATAATGTACAACAACAAGACTATAGTCAATAATAGTGTGTTGTATTCAGGATTTTTGCTAAATGAGTAGATTATAGCTGCTCATGCCACAGTGGGGGTAACAAGCATTCTCTCTATATATATGTGTGTATATCTCATAACATCATACTATTATCAGCTGAGAAATCATGATCTTCATAAATCTGGAGACTTTATTCCTTTTAATGGGTCATAGCCTACAGGGTGGCCGTCCTGATAGGCTGGAATGTGCAGCCTTCAGCAGAGACCACTAGCAGGTACTTCAAGGAAGGAGGGCTTGGGGCAGGAGTTTTATGCTGAATGGATTGGCTACATATACATATTCAGTAGGTTATGGGTAAAATATGAATATTCATGAAGGGGGTCCTAGCATATGTGTATTGAATAAGCATGTATGTTACATACCACCCATGTTCACTTTGGAGTGGCACTTAGCACTTAAATGTGTTACAATTGGGCCCTATATGTCAATAGGTGAAGCAGGGAGAGGAAGCCATTCAGTGTGCAGCCTCTGTGAACCAGCCAGAATCAGTCCATGGTCAGTGGTCTCTTATCAGGAGAAATTTACAGAAATCTGTCTCTTATCCAATCAAAGCCGTAGTTAAGGCTTGTGGACCAGGGGTCAGTTAATCAGTGCCTGGCACTGGATAAGTTGCAATTGTCTTAATATTGCTTACATTGAGTCCAGTGCTGGTTTAGCTGCTAGAGAAAAAGAAAAGCTCCTGGCAGTTAGAACATAATTTATTCTCTAAGCATAGCAGTGGGTGTCTTAACCCTTGCCTGGCATGGCCTCAGGTCTCATTTATAATTTGGCATCTTACTGCCACAAGAATCCATTCCATCGGTGTTATGATATTTATCTTAACATGAATGCTGATCAGTTGTTGTGTCTAAACCACAAAAGGGAAGGAGTCTAACAAGGTGTGTCTGACCTCCCATCCTATCATGGCTGGAACGCAGTTTTTAACATTTCTCTGAGGTCCCCTTGGCCAAGAGGGGTTTATTCAGTTGGTTGGGGGCTTAGGATTTTATTTTTAGCTCTCACTGTATACTTTAAGTATGTGCAATAAAATTTATTTTTAAAACAAACAAACAAAAACACGGGGCCAGAACCCAGTAAAATAGCCTGATAACAGTAGATTGGCTCTTAATATACAACTTCTTTTATTTCATTGGCCAGGATTGAAGAAGGAATATGGCCCCACTCAGCAAACTCCTTGGAAATCAAATCACAGGCGAAATCCTGAGAAACAGCAGAGCCTAAGGCGCCCTGCCCTACCGGTCATTTGCAAGGTGGGCCTCCGTCACAGGTGAGCCTCGTTTCCCACCTCCCTCCCATCTCCAATGACAGGAGGGTCCCCACCCAGCCTGTGTGCAGAGTCTGCTGCTGTCCCGGCAGCCTGTGGTGGATGCACAGGGTGGGTCCAAGGAGGAGCTGCTGTGTGGGACTGGGGGTGTGGGTCTCCGGCACCCTTGCATGTGGCTTCCCCTCCAGGTGTGCCACATGGATTGTGTGGCATCCTGCAGCACAGACACAGGTGAAGACAATCCCTCTGCAGACCCAGCCTCGGCTTCTTTCTCCTTCCCCTTGCTAGCATGAAAGAAAGAAAAGAGCATCAAAGAGACGAAAGTTCTAATTCTGCCTCTGGCAATTAGCAACGGCTTGGGGGAGTCACTCCCCTTCTCTGACCTTCCATGTCCTCATCTGTAAAATGCCCCCTTCATGAGTCCAAATGACCCTCATGTCTAACCCCTGCCCTCCCTTTGTCACTTCCTCCAAGACACCAATGCAGTGGTCAGGTGGCCTCACAGCTCAGCAGTTTGCCAGCTCGGTGACTTTAGGCACAGCTTCTCCTTCCTTGAATCTCATCATCTTCCCACCCGTGAGATGGGAATAGTGATTCTATCTACTTCGAATCCTTGAGGGATTAAATGCAACAACGCATAGATGCTTAGAAAAGCTTCTGAAATCTGGTGAGCTCTTAACAACGGTGCTCTATAATTTTTAGATAAAATAGAAAGCATAATCTCACCCCAGAGGATTGTCAAAGGGATTCAAAGAAATAAGACGTGAAAATTCCCAGTCCAGACCTAACATCTAGTAGAATCAAGGGTGATTTCAGAAATATCATGATACAGGTTGGATGTCTGTTGCCCGCTCCAAGTCTCATATTGAAATGTGATCCCCAGCATTGGAGGTGGGGTCTAGTGGGAGGTGCTTCACATGGGGGCAGGTCCCCCATGAATGGCTTGGTGGGTTTTCACCCTTATGAGTGAAGGCTCACTCTATCCATTCACGCCAGAGCTGGTTGTTTAAAAGAGCCTGGCACCTCCTTTCTCTCCCTTGCTTCCTCTCTTGCCATGCTCCCTCTTCACCTTCCACCATGATTGTAAGCTTCCTGAGGCCTCATCAGAAGCAGATGTCAGTGCCATGCACAGCAGTGAGCCAAATAGACCTCTTTGCTTTATAAATTACCCAGCCTTGGGTATTCCTTTATAGCAATGCAAAATGGACAAATACATATCATAACCACGGTTAGCCTCAACCAAAAAGGAGACTAAGGGAGCCGGTCACTCAGACAGACTAGTGCCTCCCAACTGAATATCAGCACTTAATGCTAAACAAATGTGATTAATATTTTTATTTAAAGAATATAGGTCTTTCATCCCTCCCACCATCTTGTACCAAATAGGAACTCCAAACCAGTAGAAAGATGAGAATGTCATAAGAGATGTTCAACTATGGGGCTGTGGGTTCTTCAAAGGAAGCTGAGACCCATCCCCATGGGTCTGGCCTCTAAAAAGGCTTCCAGGAGGTGGGGAATCTCACCCCACCTAGAATGTGGACATGCAAATGGGAGAAAGAGAGTATTACACATGCGAACAGATTTGAATGCCAGGTTAAAGAGGTACAATTTCATTCTGTGGGTGGCATCTGTGACACAGAACCCAGCACGGTGATCCCCCCCACTTCGCCCCAGCACCAATGCTCAGTAACTAGCAAGTGAGTGGGTGGCACGTTCCTAAACAAGGCAGGACCTGGATTGTGAAGAAATCAGTCCCATCCTGACCAGAGTCATCATCATCACTAGCAGGGGAGCTTGTTACACAGAACTGGATATAGAACTGAGTGACTAAACCTCTGGCACCAGAGTTTATTTCTGGCATCTTCAATTCATCGCCGTGAATGCTTACAGAATATTGTTTCCCAGGTGACCCATCCAATTTTCCCACTGCCAGTACTCAGCCCTCTCTTTCCCTACCAACGACGCCGGAGCTCCAGGCCTCATCTTACCTTTTGTTGAAGCTCCTTACTGGCCTCCAGGTGTGACCAGTACTTGGAGCGTATATCAGGGAACTGCCGTTTGCCCCACAGGCAACTCTCAGACCCCTGCTTCTCAGTCTCCTTCCCTGGCTGCAATATTTTCTGTAGGTGGTTAGCCAGGTACTCATGGAGGCACCGCCTAGTCCCTTCCACTGCTGCTAAGGATGTTTCCAACCAACCACAGTTGCCTATGGCGGTAGAGAGTTCCTGGTCCCTGGCAGAGGGCAGGCAGGGTGACGGCTGGCAGAATCAGACTGGACTGGCTGTGAGTCACAAACTCTCGGGGGACAGCTGCTAGTTTGGCTACTCTCTTTCAGTCCCGGTGCTGGGGGCTGCACAGCCATCAGGTACCAAGTTCCCGGAGCAACTGGAGCCTGGGGTGAAGAGCCTTCAAATGACTCTTCCCAGAGCTTGAGGAGAGGGATTTCTGCTGTGATTAGAAGCTGTGGTCCTAGAAAGCTGAGCTGCAGGTTGGTTGCAAGGGTGGAGCGCACAGGTGTAAGACTGTTTCCTTACCCAGAGCTTGTATTCACTGGCCGTGGGAACAGATGCGATACATAGGATTTTCCCAAGAATCCTCCTTTCTCCTGCCATCAGGACAACCCACAAGCAACCCCCATCAGTAGCTCCCTGTGATAAAGGGGAGTAACTGCCTTTGGACTCCTTGTCCCTGCCTTCTGCTGCTAAATAAAATGTCCCACCTTATCTCTTTAAAGATACCCCATGGAAAAGTTGGACTCTGCTACCTAAGAGAACATCTGGATTCTTTCTAAGAGTGACATTAGCTTTAGGGTGAAACGGTCCTCTCCGCCAGCTCTCAGTCCACAAAAAGATAGAGTTGCCTGAGCATAGGGACCTCTGATTTCTTTAGGAATCCCTAAAGAGACCCAGCAATGGAGCAAGGGCTGCTAGGTTACTAAAACTGAAGGAAACTTAAGAGAACTAATTCAACCCTTCATGTTCAGAGACCAGAGAGGGGCTGTGAGTTCCTCAGGGGTGCAGAGCAAGTCAGTGACAGAGTCAGGACAGTGCCCAGGGTTTCCAGCACATTCTATTTCCTCTACACCAAGATGGACAGCCCTTTTCTATTAAGGAGCCAGCTGGTAACTATTTTAGGCTTTGCAGGCCACCCAACCTCTCTGCACTACAACTGCTCAACTCTGTCAAGGTAGCCCAAAGCTGACCTAGACAATATGGAAATGACTGTGGCCGCCTTCCAATCAAACTTGACTTACCAACACAGGCAGCAGCGGAACTTGACCTGGGAGCTGTGGTTGCCACCTCTGCCCTACACAACACAATGGGCAAGGCCTAAACATCAGATGCCTCCGAGCACATGGGAGACCGCCGATCTGTTCTGGAGCCAGAGAGGGTCACCCAGGTGGACTCCAGGTCTGGACACCAGGCCTCCACTCCACCAGGACCTCCATCCCACCAGGACCTTACACCAAGACTGGAATTTCGCCCCATGCTCTTGGAGCAAAGCAAAGCTGCCCATGTGCTGCTGCTGCTGCTGATTCTGAAACATAGGCTTCAGAATGGCTCTGGAAAGTGACTTAGCTGCCATCGTCATCAGGGAACATCAAAGCAGAGGGGGAATCTGTTGCCGAAGCAGATTTTCTTTGGCCAACAGTCATCAAGCACATGTGACAGGCCAGACTCCACAACGGGTGTTTTCCTGTGCACTATACCCAACACTCTGTGGAGGAGGTAGGATTATCCCCATCTCTGATGGAGAGAAGAGGGCTGGGACACACAGAGATTAAGAGAGCTTCCAAAATCACATCACATATTAGCAGCAGAATGGGGACACTAGCCCAAGTTCTCTGAAGTCAAAGCCACTGATCTCCGTGATGCCAGGACACTCATTCGTGCTCACATGTTTTGACGAAGGGAGGCTGCTATGTCAAGATAGACTTATTTTGACCAATTGCTCAAAAAGATCAGCGTCAAGTGAACTTGGGAAGTTTAGATTGAGACCTTTGTATTCAAGTGTTAAAATGTATGAAACGCAAAGAGAGAACTGTTTTATTTGTGATTTTTTTCCCCAATGACAGGCTGGAGGAGGCACATTCTTTTTTGATCATATTGTAAATGTTTTCATAATACAGTGGGAGAAAGAGATTAATTTGGTGCAATTCAGAGTCTCTAGACACCATGCTAACTCCTGGGTCTTTCTCCCAGGATGTCCTCACCCCTGGCCAGGCTTCCCTGAATGGCAGCTCTGCCCATTGGGCCCTCACTCTCACCCCCACAAGAGGGCTTTTCTGGAAAAAAGTGAACGGTAGGGGGAGGCCCAGACTCTTCAATGGCCTTGGGGAAAGTTGTGTCTTTGAAAAGCACATCCTTCTGTAGTTCCAGCTACTTGGAAGGCTGAGGCGGAAGGATCGCCTAAGCCCAACAGGTTGAGGCTGAGGTGGCCGTGAGTATGCCACTGCACTCCAGCCTGGGCAACAGAGTGAGACTCTGACTCAAAAGCAAAGCAAAGAAAAGAAAAGAAAAGAAAAGCACCTCCTTTCTCTTCCTAGTCCCACTCGGGGAGGGTCCCTGGTACCAGTGGGACTTTCTCCCAAACATCAAATATGACAGAGGTTTTATTATACTGTTGTGGCCCCACCTGCACTTCCCTATAAACCAGAGTTAATTAAATCCAAATGCTTTGATATGAGAAGAGAGTTCCTCTGAGAATCTTCATGTGTGGAGCATAGAGCTGAGTTTCCAGGAGGTCTCGGGCTGGTGGGCCATAAATGTGTCCCAAAGTCTGTGCCCACTTTTTAATCCATCAAATAAGAGAGACAGGCCAGGCAGGAGGGTTGCACCTCCAGCTGGGAAGATGATGGCCTCTGTTCCCAGCAGGAACGGCCCTCCTGGCCCTGGGCTGTGGGGCTTGGTTTCATATAAAAAGCTTTAACAGGCATCTGGGGAGTCAGACAGGTCTCGGCAAGTTGGAGTGACACATAATGTGGTAATAGGGACCAGGTTGGACAATCTGTGTGAGGAAAAAGGAGCCTGTGGAAGTCCCCAGGGGGCCGTGGGCTGAACTTCTGGTCTGCAAGTCCTGTGCGGTGGCTGCGCTCTGGGCCACGTCCTCTTACTGAGTCAGATTCTCTAAGGACGAGGAGATTCTGAGTGAGGTGCTTGCTACTTATTCTTTTTAAAGAAAACTATATTCCCAGGAAGGAGTTTCAGCATCTCAGAGAAAACATCTCCATTCTCGGGGAAACAAAAGAAAGGGGAAAAGGAAACATTTATTAACCTGAAACAATAATAAACCTAGGTTATGCTTGGAGACAGTATGAAGAACTTGGGGAGACCTGCTAAGCTTGGCGTCGAAATACTTGGCTTCCATTCCCACCTGTTGGTGTATGTCTGTGAGCACATCTTTCCATCTCCCTGGGTCTGAGATGCCTCATCTGTAAAGTAGAGAAGGCTGGGCCAGATCATCTGGAAGGTTCCTTCTGGTTCCGACAGTCTAGGACAGCTCCATCCTATAGGACTTGTGGCATTGTTGGAAATATTCTGTATCTGTGTTGTCCTGTTTGGTACCACTTAGCCACATGTGGCTGGTGTGACTAGGGCACTAAATTTTTCCATTTTATTTCATTTAAAAAAAATTTTTTTGAAAGCCGTGCTTCCCGACTCTTAATTCTTGCTCGGGGTCTTACTCTGTTACCAAGGCTAGAGTCCAGTGGCACAAACACAGCACACCGCAGCCTAGACCTCCTAGACTCAGGCAATTCTCCAGTTCTCAGCCTCCTGAGTAGCTGGGACTACAGGCACGCACCACCACGCCTCACTTTTTTTTTTTTTCTTTTTATAGAGACAAGGTCTTGCTATGTTGCCTAGGCCGGTCTCAAACTGGGCTCAAGCAATTCTCCCACCTCAGCCTCCCAAAGTGCTGGGATTACAGGCATGAGCCACCGCATCTGGTCAATTTTACCTAATTAAAAATTAAACAGTCATATGTAGTCAGTGGCTACTGTACTGGACAAAACAGATTTAGGATTCTAGAACTAAAGATCTGGTCCGTTTAGTGTATGATGTTTACCAGCAGGGCACATCCTAGAAAAGTTTTGCACAGGGGCTGAAATTAACAAGGGTTGCTCGTTTGCATGCAGTTATGGGAAAATCCAATTAGTCAGAAGCCCCTCTCTTTCTGCATTTCAGCTCATAGAAATTTTACCCGCCAGGAGCCCCATCTTGCTGCACAGCGTGTTTGTGCCCCTGCTGCCAGGCTAACGACATGTCTGCCAGGCACGCTTGTGGGATCTTGTCTGGAGAGCCTCTAGGCAGATCCAGGAGCCAAACCGTTTTTCATCATTTCTTGGCAAGACCAGAGGGCAGATACTTAATAGAAACATCATTCAGCTCATTAAGAAAGGGAGATGTGTTTGGAGAGTGAGGTTCAGAAAGGTGTAAGAGACTCCCATTCCCCGCTCTCTTCTCTGTACCCACCATGGCCAATCCACTGCCAAGCTAGGTCCTTCACTGTGTCTCTCAGCTTGACCCCTTATTTTTCCATGACCCCCAATGCTGTCTTAGCTGAGACCCTGTTCGCTTTCTCCACAGCCCATTCCTTCCTCTCAGTCTACACTTTTGGGTGACGTTTTCTAAAATACCCCCATAAAATACCACTACAGCCATGTCATTTTTGGCTCAAACCCTGCAGCAGCCCTCCCCCTGCCTCCAGAGTAGAGTCCAGGTTCCTCGAGGGTCCCCCACAGCCTTATGCCTTCCCACCATCTGGGCTTCACGCCCCCTGATCTCTCACAGGAGCCTCTGTTCCAGCCAGCAGGACCCCTCAAGGGCTCCCAAGCATGGTCCCCACTGTCTGGCAGACCCCCCCACACTAATGGCCTGCCTTGCCCTCCGTAGACATTCTTCAAGGCCTGTCTCAAATGCCACCAGCTACAGGAAGCCTTTTCAGATCCCCTCTTTGGTAGAATAGCAGAACAGTTAAAATAACACTACGGTTCAGCTAGACTTGGGTTTAAATCCTCGCCCTTGCATGTAACCTCGAACAACTGACTTAACCACTCTGTGTCTCAGTTTCCCATGTCTAAGTGGACACAATGGCTACCTTACGAGGTGGTTGTGAAAACTGTGTAAGTTGATTTATGTCACATGCCTGACACAGTACTTGGTGTGTTATAAGTGCTCAGTACTTGGTAGCAATTGTTGTGATTGTTATTATTACTATTACTATTATATGGTTTTTATGGAGGAAGGAGCAGGGCCTCATACGTACTGGGTAGCTCCCCTGCCCCCAGTTCTCAGCATCTGGATGGTGGCAATCACTTGCATTTTTTTTATATCCCCTGTGCCAAGCTGCAGTTTACAAACAGTGAAGACTCTGAATTTGAATTGACTGAGCATGTGTAGAGGGTGAAGGCCTCCATCTGAGTCCTGGGACCACCACTTACTAGCTGTGTGACTCTGGGCAAGTTTCTTAACCTCTCTGAGCCTCAGTTTCCCTGTGGATACAGTGGAGAAAATAATGGTATCTTTTTCATCAATTGTTTCAAGGACTGAATGAGGCATTACTAACAAGGCATCTGGGGACTATCACCTGGGCTAGCCAGCCTCTAGCACAGAACCTGCACCTAGTAGGTGCTCACTGAAGGTTTTCTTGATGAATAAATGATCCCATTGTTCTGTAACGAGATCTAGAGGTGAGTTTATTACAGTATTAGTCTCAATTACAGTAGTTTGGCCTGGGTTTTTGGCATAATTATCTCCCTTCTCCCTTTCTCTTTTATTACTTGGCTGTGGACAGATTGCTGGGTTTTAATTGGTGTATGACATGTGGGCCTTTTTAGTGAACACCTCTCTAGCCCCTATGGCTCAGAAAGGGCATAAAAATAAATATTGGGGTTGGCCACAGTCCTCTCAAGCCCCAGTGAGTAGAACTGGTTTGTGGATGGACACAGCAGCATAAGTGACAAACGGAGACAGACATATTGGCAGGGCCACTGAGGGGGGCTTTATTTGCCAGTTAACTAAGAACGCACGCTCTTTGGGGCAACACAGACTCCCGGAAACATCACCAAAGACAGCAGTTTTCCCATGGAAATGGCAGAGGCATTTTTGAAGTAATGAGGGCTGGGCGCCCCCTGGAGTATCCAACTCGTTGGGCGTGGTCCACTTCCTGACCCTGCTCAGGGTCTTCCTCGTTGGCCAGGGCTGGCCCTGCTCTTTTGGTGGCCACAGAACTGTGGTCAGAAGCGGCCCGAGGAGACACCGGGCTGCCCAGCTCCTGGACTCCCCGGATCCACTGGCAGCAAGGGGCCTCAGTAGCGACCCGGGGGGCAGGGCGAGCAGGGCACATAGACAGTGCGGGGCACGCAGACGGTGCGGGGCACACCCGGGGAGGGCGCGCAGGGGGCACAGGCAGGAGTGGAGCATGGGTTACAGGGCAGCCTGCAGGGGAAATCACAGCAGACAGGATTAGCAGGAAAGGCCGACTCAGCCACAGGGCCTGCTAATTCCACCCCTCAGACGCTTCTCAAAGCCATCCATTGCACGCCTTCTCCACCCAGCTTTCCTAATCCCAGCCTCCACCATCTTTGCCCATGTTATCTCACAGCCTCCTAACCAATCTCCACAATCCCTCCTAACCACTGCCCACTTAGTTGCCAGAGTGATCTTCTACAGACACAAGTCGCATCATGTCCCTCCCCTGCCTAAAACCTTCCATGGCTCCTATCTGTGATTAGAATGAAGAGCAGTTTCTCTAAGACCACCTGCAGGAGTCTGCTCCCACCTCTCACCCAGCCTCATCTCATGGCTCCACTGCTCTCTGAGTTCCGGGGACTCTTCCAGTTCCTCCACGGACCATGCTTTTCAGGGCGCAGGGTTTGTGCCCTATTTCCTACTTCCAGAACATTCCCCCCCCCACTCACCTAATCAATGTCTTCTCTTCCCCTTAAGAGCTCAGCTCAACTGTCATATCCTCCTTGAAGCCTCCGCTTATCTCTCTGTGCCAAATCCCCCCTGTGGTACCCTGGACCTCCCTCTGCAGTGATTAGTAATTATTCTATAATGGTCTGTCTCCCCTGCTGGGCAGTGAGGTCAGTAGCCATGCATGAGTCCCTGCATCCCTGGCATAGAATAGGTACTTAATAAGAATGTGTTAAATACGATGCAATAACAAATGTCTGTAGAATGAATACGTGGTGAAAGGAAAAGGGGTGATCTCAGAGACTGATGGGCATGAGTTCAAAACCTCAAAATCAGAAATAACAAACTGGCCATAGGATGAAGACCAAATTTCTCAGAGACCTAACAGGCAGCCTGAGGACCACATACAGCCTGAAATGTGTTGAATTTGCCTGGCACTATATTTTCTTTACTTTGTTGAAAATATTTAAAAATCAGAGCCAGGCGAGGTGGCTCATGCCTATAATCTCAGCACTTTGAGAGGCCAAGGCAGGAGAATTGCCCAAGCCCAGGAGTTCAAGATCAGCCTGGATGATACAGCAAGACCTTGTCTCTAGAAAAAAATCAAAAATCAAAAAATTAGCCAGTGGGGTGGTGCACACCTGTAGCCCCAGCTACTTGGGAGGCTGAAGTGGAAGGATCGCCCGAGCCCAGGAGGTTCACGCTGCAGTGAGCTGTGATCCTGCCACTGCACTCCAGCCTGGGTGACAAAGAGACCCTGACTCAAAAAAAAAATTATTTTTTTAATCAGGAGAATTTGACATTTTTTTTTAAATCAAGCTTTCCAGCTTTCCCTTGAACCATCAAAAGATCCAACAATACTGGACCTGCATCTCATATGGTGGAAATGGCCCCAGGAGCACAGCATTGCCCATGCTAGACAGGTGTGAGCTCCTTGGTTTTCCAAGGTCACCACATGACCTGTGTCATTGATGTATGTTAGCGGCCAGCATTTGACTTTGCAACATTTGCCCCTGGAGGATAAGTTCCAGAATGACAGGGCAGCAAGGCTAAGTGTAGACGAAGACCCTGCTACAACAGTGATTGGCCCACCAGGCGTGCACAGCCCAGAGGAACCCTGCATCCAGAAGCCACCATGTCCTGCTGATTCCTTCTGCACCACATCTGGACCGATGCCTCCGCTGCCCTGACTCGGGGCACAGCTGGGGCCTTCCGACAGTTTCTCTGCCCTGCTCTCCCTCTCCCTACTCAGTTCTTCCCACAGCTGTCAGCCCATCTTTCTGAAGAGCACCTTTGGTTTTTCATTAACGGGGCCAAGAAAGATTTACTAAGCATCTGTGTGCCAAGTACAGGGAATAAAAATGTATTTTATTGTCACTGCATTTCTAGATGTCTACCATCTAGTGGGGAAGACTGATAGTTAAGAAAAGTCTACAATTTAGTCTTTTAAAAAAGTAAGGCCTTCCACTTGCCTATAAAATAAAACCCTCCTCCAGGTGCAATGGCTCACATCTGTAATCCCAGCACTTTGGGAGGCCGAGGTGAGAGGACTGCTTGAGCCCAGGAGTTCAAGACCAGCCTAGTCAACATAGCAGGACCTCATCTCTACAAAAAAAAAAATCAAAAAATTAGCCAGGAGTAGTGGTTTGTACCTCTTGTCCCAGCTACTTGGGAGCCTGAGGCAAAGGGATCACCTGAGCCCAGGAGGTCAAGGCTATGGTGAGCCGTGACCGTGCCGCTGCACTCCAGCCTGTGTGACAGAGTGAGACCCTGACTCAAAAAAAATTTAATAAAAATAAATAAAATAACCGAGTATGGTGGCTCACGTCTGTAATCCCAGCACTTTGGGAGACAAGAGGATTGCCTGAGCCCATGGGTTCAAGTTCAGCCTGGGCAACATGGCAAGACTTCGTCTCTCCAATAAATCAAAAAATTAGCTAGGTGTGGTAGCGCATGCCTGTGATTCCAGCTACTTGGAAGGCCTAGACAGAAGGATCACCTGAGCCCAGCAGGTCGAGCCTGCGGTGGCCGTGAGTGTGCTACTGCACTCCAGCCTGGGTGACAGTGAGGCTCTGACTTAATTAATTAATTTATTTATTTAATAAAGCTCTCCCTTCCCAGCCTGACCTTCATGAATGGGTTCTCCAAGAATGGGCCCCAACTGACCTTACCTGTCCTGCTTCCCACCAGAGTTCAATCACACGAAGCTATCTACTGTGCCCCCAACACACCAAAATCTTCTCACCCCAGTCTAGTGTCCAGTCGCCTGTCTGCCTATCTCCCTAAACAGATGTAAACAATTTGAGAGCAGATGCCTTGTCTTCATCTAGCTCGGTATCCTTCATAGCTCCTAGCCCCTGATAGGCACTTGGAAGAAATTTGCCAGCTTGGAAGGGGACAGAATGGTCTCCAATGGGACAGGTTCGGGTAGCATGAATGCCACCACCTGGCTTTCTTCAGAGCACGCCAATTTCCCAATGGCTTCTCAAGCGGCAAAGGCTTCCAAGCTGATGGTCCCTCCTTGGTAGATCTGGGTGCTTCCTACAACCTCCCCCAAGCCCTGCCCACGTCCCTCTTAGCTGGGCCAAGCCATACTTGCTGTCCTCGCTCTCCAGCAGGCCCCGGTACGTGTCGATCTCGCCCTCCAGCCGCGCCCGGACATCCAGCAGCACCTGGTACTCCTGGTTCTGCCGCTCAAGGTCATAGCGGATCTCAGCCAGCTGGGCCTCCACGTTGGTGATCAGGCCCTGCATCTGGGCCAGCTGGGCACTGTAGCGGGCCTCTGTCTCTGTCAGTGTGTTTTCCAGAGAATCCCTCTAAGACACAAGAAAGACATACCATGAGGAGGAGAGCTGTCTTCCATTACCTGGCTCAGAAAAAAACAAGAAGAGCCAGGTCTCTCCTTGGTGTGGGGAATGACCCTAGGAACCCCCTAAGTCACTGCGGAAACTGAAGCCCAGAAAGATCAAGTGGCTTGTTCGAGGTTAAACAGCCGATACGTGATGGAACCATGGTTTAAACCCAATTCTTAAATCAGATCCTAAATCCCTTCTTCTTTCTATAGCTTTTGCCTGGTTTCAAGCTTTAGACCTGAGGTTCCCCAAGCACCTCTCTGATGGTATCATTTAAAACAGTGGTTCTAGTGAGAGTCACATGGGAGCCCTTAAAAATTACCTATGACCAGTGCCCACCACCCACCACCCACCACCAACAAACTCTGGTTCAAATGGTTCAGAGAAGACCCTAGACATCTGGACTTTTAAAATCTCCATGGAAGATACTGAGACCTGTGGGTTTGGAAGGGCTGACTATGCAGAGAGCAAGCTTTCTTGGGAGTCGTGCTTGACCGTGTCCACCTAACCCACGTCTGATTTGAAACGTGCATCTTTTCTCTCTGAGCTGGATCTTAGGAGAAACCTCCCTCCAGGGAAGATCGTCCAGGTGGGCATCTATGGAAGGGATATCTGGGCCTTCTCGTCTTCCTTCCTGGAGGCCTGCACCTATGCAGGGTGCTGCCTTGGATCCAGAGGGAGAGGGACCCACCAAGCAGCACTCACCAGGCTGTGCTGGGCCTGCAGCTCAATCTCCAGTGTGTTGACTGTGCGTCTCAGGTCAATGATATCTGACTGGTAGCTCTGAAGCTGCTCGGAGCTTGTGGCCACCTGCTGGCTGAGCTCCTCCATCTATAGAGGGGACAGGAGAAGGCTGAGAGTCCCTCCCTAGGGACCCTGAGCAGGCCAACGGACACTGTGAAAGGCCCACCTGCACGTTGAACCACTCCTCCACGTCCCTGCGGTTGGTCTCCACCATGGTCTCGTACTGACACCGCATCTCGTCCAGCACCCTGGTCAGGTCCACGGGAGGTGCGGCATCCACCTCAATGTTAAGGCGGTCCCCAAGCTGGCATCGGAGGGCACTGACTTCCTGAAAAGGCACAAGAGTCCCAGGCAGGCATGAAAAATCACACAATCCCAGCTCACCTCCCAAGGAGACATAAAAAGATGCAATAAAAGATGTGAACGATTGCATTAGAGAGGCCCTTTGAGGCCTGCAGTCCACTCTGGGGCATCTCATTTGTCTTTCGAGCTTAGTTTGACACCTCTGTGACAGGAAGCTCACTCCAACACCTCCTGCCACGTTGATGGAAGTCGAAAGCAGTGTCAGGGTTTGTTTGATCCATTTGAGCTAAAATGAGAAACCCACAACCCCAGTATTCCCAGTCACTCTCCCAGCCCATGTTCTTCCCGGAAGGAGCCTAGCTTGACTAGTTCAAGGCCAGAGTTGGAATGGGCGCCTCCCAGGCTTGGCTGCCAAAGAGAGAAAGTTGTCACTGAGGCTGCCAGAGTGTGCGATAATTCCTCATTAGTGGCTTCTTGGTGCCGTTCCCAGTTCTCTGATTTCAATGGGATGAGTCAGGCGCCCTAGGGTGCTGGGTGTACGTGGTGACTGATGATTACTTTATGCTTAAGCCTAAGGAAACCCACCCAGGATTGGGAGGCACTTGTTCATTCAAATCCCAAGTCAAGAGGTTGAGAGTCAACCAGGGAAGGAAGGGAAAACGCCATGGCTCAGGTGGACTTTGCGGACGGAAGTACCCAGAGTAGACAGCTTGCCCTCCCAGAACTGGCAGGAGATGAGGAAAAATCAGAAAGGAAAGGACTCGCCTGTGACTTCAGCTTAACTATATTATTTGCAAACAGAAGAAAGAATGGGAGGCCAGGCATGCCTGTAATCCCAGCACTTTGAGTCAGAAGTAAAAGGATTGCTTGAGCCCAGGAGTTGAAGACCAACCCAAGCAACATAACAAGATCTTGTCTCTACAAAAAAATTTTTTTAATTAGCTGGACATGGTGGCACGGACCTGTAGGACCAGCTACTTTGGAGGCTGAAGCAGAAGGAACATCTAAGTCCAGGAGGTTGAGGCTATAGTGAGCCCTGATCATGCCACTGCACTCCAGCCTGGGCTATAAAAAATGCAAAAAATAAAAAAAAAAAGAAGAAGAAGAGGAAGAGAAGGAGGAAGAGGAGAAGGAGAAGAGAAAATGGGCTAGGAGGATAGGGACAGAAAGAGGACAAAACCTCTACTGCACCCAACAGCCCAGCTCAGCTGAGATGGGCAGGCCGTTTGATGTGAGTTCCAGAACTCGCCCTACCGCACCACCCTACCTCTGGTATGTGACTCTCATGTGACAACAAATGTAGCCGCCGTGAGTGAGCACTTAACTGTCACATTTGTCCAGCAAATGCAGAACAGAAGAACCACATTTCCAAGCACCTACCAAGTAGCAGGTATGAAACCGTATCTGTGCCCTGGGTCATTTCTGTGATTCATATTATATCCACTAAACTCTCACCATCACTCTAAGGGATAGTGTTAGACCTGTTTCACAGTTGAGGAGGCACAGAAAGTTAAATTGGGTAAAGGCACTGAAACAACATATGGCAGGCTTGAGAGTTTCTTTTTTTTTTTTTTTTGAGTTGGAGTCTCACTCTGTCGCCCAGACTGGAGTGCAGTGGCCACTCCCGGCCACCGCAGCCTCGACCTGCTGGGCTCCGGCGATCCTTCCGCCTCAGCCTTCCAAGTAGCTGGAACTAC
>CAUYQG010211389.1:0-28655 GCA_963574415.1 Tarsius wallacei | reverse complement strand
GTTCAAGATGAGCAGAAGCCATTTATTGAGTGTTAACAGTGGGCTTTTATCCCCAATTTTTGCACAGTCAGACTCACATGTCTTTCACGTGAACACAAAGCCAGGTGCATGAGGGGCATCCTCCACCCACCAGATGTTCTTTCAGGTATGAGGAAGAACAAACCCAAAATTGTCTTTCTGTTCCTCATGCTTGGTTAATATTCCTCAAATGCAATGCCTTCTAAGAATACAAAGTTTCTACAATCAATAACCTAAAAATCCCATAATAAACGCTAACCTTAATCTATGACTGATTTATCCTATAAACCTTTTTCATCCTATGCTAATTTATACTATACCAAGTTAAATGATTCTATAGAAACTTAAATACTTACTCTACAACCTAAAGCAGCTCATCACAGAATGTTTGGAATGTGGTCCAGTCCAAAGTTCACAGTGGGCTACCTGCAAGTAACCTAGCCACATTCTTTCAACAAAATGGATGTCTAAACTTATATTTCTAAAACTATATTCTACAATTTACACCTTACTCAACTTCAATAAATCCTAAAATCATAACCCAGAAGCCTGTGAGCAGTACTAAGGCTCTTAGATGTGACTGGAGTTTGAACTGTAAGTTGTGTGAAAGTCAAAACTGCAGTTTGTGAAAGAATGGGAACAATGAGATTCTAAAGTTAGCTTGAGTTCGTCCTGGTCTCAGAGTTTTTATGTTTGAGCTTACAGGAGCTTTTTCTGGTTATAGTGCTAAGTAGAAAGGGGGAGGAAATGGGGTCAACAGCTCCTGAACTCATCCTAGTGGTCTCAGGGTCAACGGCCCTCCCTGATCCCTAACACTCAGTGGGCCTCCGTGGCCAGCTCCCAACATCAGTGATGTCTTTAGTTCATTCACGTTCAGGTTGATTATTGAATAGTGATTGTTTATTTCCATCATGAGGTTCTTATAAAGTTTTTCTTTGTTTGTTTTCATTTAGCTTTTGGGTTGATGTATGTGTGTATTTTCAAATTTGCAGTTGCAATGTATTCTCTGTTGATTCTGTGTTCTGTTCTCTTGGGAAGTGCGTAATCATTCTTTTTTTTTCTTTCTTCTGTGATTAATGCCTTTTTAAGCATCTCCTGTACAGTGGTCTGGAAGCTGCATAATCTCTTTGTTATTGGATATCTTGAAAGAATTTTAATTCTTGGTTGAAATTGTTTATCTTTGAGGACTTTGAAAATTGGACTCCAGTCCCTTCTAGCTATAGCGTTTCTGCTATAGGTCTCCTGCTATTCTGATTGATAATCCCTGGTAGGTATTCTGACCTTTCTCTCTTTTTGCTTTTAGAATTTTTTCTTTTGTGCCTACTTTGTGTAGGCAAATTACTATGTGTCTTCTCTTTTGATGTCTTTCAGGGTTTCTCTATATCTCTTGTGTTTGGATGGTCACATCTCTAGTGAGATGGGAAGGTTTTCTTAGATAACCTCCTGGAATTCTTGCTCCAAGGTGTTCTCTGTTTTCCCTTCTTTTTCTGGAATATCAATCAGGCATAGGTTTGGCCTCTTGATATAATTGTACATCTCTTGGAGGCTTCGTTTTTTCTTTTAGAGTTTTCTTTCAATGTTTTTTACAGATTGGATTAATTCCATGTTTTGGTCTTCTAGTTCTGACAGTCTTTCTTCTGCTTGATAAATTCTGCTTTCCATGCAGTAGTAACTAGTAACTAATATTACTAGTTATTTTTCTGGAGAAAATTTTATATGGCCAAAATCTCTGTTCCAAGTTCTTTCAGTGTTGTAGCTTGTCTTTCTTATGCACTCTTTCCATCAAAATTTGAATCCCTGCTGTATTCTGGGCCCAGTCATTGGTAACTTCCATTGCCTGGGCTCTGAGATCTGATTTTTCAGGCATTTTTTCTTTGCAACACTTTGAATTACCTGTGGTCTTTCATTGATTTTTTTCTTAATTTGTGACAGATCTCTTTTCTCTTTAGTTCCCTTATTCAGTGACAGTAGGAGAGGCTTTCACTTCTGATATTTGCTCAGCCCTCTATTCTTCCATGATTCAGGGCTCTGAATTTGTTCTATTTTGAAACAGGGCTGTAGGTGAGAAGTTTTGCTGTCTCTTGTAGTTTTGAGAGTCAAATAAGATGGAGAAAGGGGAGCAAGTATTCAGAAACTATTTGTAAATCACTCCCCACCACCACTCTATATGGCAATGCAATGAGTATGAGTCCAAGATACAGTAACAACAGTAAGGAGAACAGAGAAAAGTAGAATGAAATAAGACGGACAAAAATTTTAAAAAATAAAAAATGAAAAAAGACACAGAACAACAAAAGCAGAAACCAAAGCAAAAAAACAATTAAGCCCACATACAAACACACACACACCAAAGCAAACTGGAATAAAAACAAAGAAAAACAAAACAAAAAATAAAAACAACAATAAAAGCAGGAAAACCAAATACACACACACATACACACACACACACACACACACACACACACACACCACTAACCCAAGATGAAAGGAGAAGAAAAAGAAAAGAAAAGAAAAGGAATTCATATTGAACCCTCACACATGTATTCACACACACATTAAACTAAAAAAAGAGTAGAACAAAAAAGCAAAAACAAACAAAACTGAAATAACACTCGATCCTTCATGTACACACATAAACAGAAAATAAAAAATGACAGAAGAAAGTAAAAAAGGAAGAAAGAAAAAAGAATAGAGAAGGGGGTGGGGATGTAGATTGAACTCTCACATATACATTCATGCAAAAAGGAAAACTATTTTAAAAATTTAAAAACAAGAAAAAACCTGCCCTATTGTGGTGGGTTCTATAGTTGTTCCTCTCAGCTTCCCCTGTTCTGTCTCTTGCAGAGCTTCAGCCTCATTCACAATCTCCCCAGTGTCCAGCCCAGGGAAGGAGAAGGAGGCAGTGGGGGTGGGCGGGGCTGCAGTACCCCCTCCCACTCTAGTATGGTCAGGGAGATTCCCTCCAGTGGGGAAATGTGGGATTATCTCTTCCTCAGGTACTACTAGCAGGGGGTGCCTCAGCCAGGCTTATCCTGGAGTGGAGTTCTCCTACTGCAGCTGACGTCCAGATTCCACCTGAGTCCATCCCTCTCAGTCGTGCCTCAACTATGTGGGTCTGATGTTCACAGGATTGCTGGGGAGGAGTGGGTTGGATCAGACAGAGACTCACCACTGAATCTCTTTGGAGGTCTCCCATGTCCTTTTCTGACTGCTCCATTTGTCCTGCAGCTGAATCAGGTTAGGGAGTGGGGTACCTAAGACTCAGCACTCATCCTGCCCATCTGGAGTTTGTACTTTCAGGATATTCCCTCTGGGCCATAATCAATTCCTAGTAGTTAATCCACCAGTCACAGAAATCAGGTCTAGTCTAGTGGTGAGCAAGCTGTGGTGAGCAAGCTGGAGCACTCTCCTGCCCAATTTTAAAGACGGTGGCAGAGTGCCTCTTTTGTCTTCTCCAGTGGGTCTCTGCCTCTGCGCTCCCTCACTGTGCTCCTTCCACAGCCCTTGTTGTCAGTGTCCACCCAGGTGCTACAGTGGTGATGCAGAGCCTGGAGCTGGAAGTCTTTCTCAGAAGTTTTTTTCCTGAGAAGGGCTTTTTTTTTTTTTTTTTTTTTTAAAGAAATAGTGCTTGGCTTTTGCACCCTGGGAAGCACTAGGGACCAATCAGAGCACTGTGGCACCAGTCACTTCACCAGGAGAGCCCTGGCAACTTGCTCCCAAGTCCCTACTCAGTCAGTCACACACCCACTCTCTCACCAACACATATGCAACATTTTCCATACACTAACTCACTCACACTGGGACTTGCTTAGTCTGAGTGACCCCACAGTCATCTTTCCCTTCACTCTGTAGAAATCACATTTTTAAGTGTGTTGTCTTTGCACATTGCCCTTTTTCCTTCCCAGTATGTTCCTCAATCTTTGCCTATGATGCTACATTTGGTTTAAGTATATACTTAAATGTTACCTTCTCAGAAAAGACTTCCATAAAGTTTTTAAATGTAAGTTCTCTATCAGTTCCTTTCACAGAAATTTTCTCTAAAGTTATACACATGCAAAGAAAAAAAAAGCTGAACTAGAATAATAGGAAATAATTTTCAGATGGTGGATGATAACAAGCAGCTGGATATATTGTTGTGTGATTGGTTTAGCTTAAAGTAACAAAAACTCCCTTGTGCTCTTTTGATTTTAATTTTATTTCCATGAATTCTTGAATGCTTTGAGAAGGACATTGGTGAGTAAGGAAAATGTTAAGTCTGCCTCTGCTCCTGGGATCAAGGGCATGAGAGATTTCAGGATTAGGAAAGTGTTGACAGAGAAGCTGTCATCTCAGGACAGAAATGAGTGTTGAGTAAAATAGGGTAGGAGGAGAATTCTGGTGTTAGAAACAAAAGCTCTTCTAGTTTCTTAGTAATATTCAAACATCTGATGCTTTTAAAACTTAGATACTTTTTGAATTGAATTATTTTTCTTAAAACATTTTTGTTACCGCCTCAAATAGATTGTTTCAAAAGTCTATTCCTAATATCAAGTAAATAACACATTTAAGATTAATAGCCTATACATCATTAAAATTACTTATACTCTCTCTAATAAAATAGCATTTATAATCCAATAAAGTCATTGATAAGAGTCCATATAGTTTATCTTTGAAATATGTATGGAAGCTCTCTATTTTATCAAGATCAAGAAAGTCCTCACCTGGACCACATCTGCTCTCCACCTCCCTAAACAAGCACATACACACAGAGGGACAGACTTGACAACATAATATTTCCAACAACATTGTTCACTAAATATTTGAGTAGCTTTATAAATCCTAATGGCCATTTTTCCCCTAACATATTCCAAATATTTGAATTCTAGCAATAAGTGGGTGTATTATGCTCTTAAATGCACTTCTTGATTTTTAAATAGACTTCATTTTCATCCAGTTATTTATAATACAATTTATTTCTGGAAGTTAATTTTTGACATATTCTTTATTTTGCTTTTTTTAAATAGCCAATGAGTTTTAATAGTAGTTATAGTGATGGCTAAGATAATATATTTAGAGCTGGATAAACTTCCAGGTCTGACATTTGTTATCTATGGAATTTGTTCAATGCTTGCTACCACATTGAACTGCAGCTTTCTTATCTGTAAAATGAAGTTTACAATATGCCCAAGATTTTCAAGAAGTAAATGTAATGACCCAAAAAAGCCTGGAACTACACATGAAACATACAAAGTACTCAATAAAAACTCTTCTAAGCTATGTCTTTAACATAAGTTGTATTGAAAATTATTCCTATTTTAATTGAATGCCATAATTTGCTTAAATACAGTTTTTGTCTCCAATATTTGTTTGCTAATACAAGTAAAAATATTCATTACAGTATCTACTTTGTCATATCTATCTGGGGATCTAGTGTCTTGAATAATTTCCAAGAGTTCTTACAGGAAAAACTCATTAATTGCTGTCAGAATTAATCAGTTCAATTTTTACTCCTCAGTCATATGAGTGTTATTAAACACAGTGCAAAAGAGAAGGTATGTGCAACAGAGTTATTAATTAAAATACTGGCTAAAATTATTTCATATTTAAATTATGCAAAGGCAATTGTCTGTAATATAAGTATATAGTTAGTGAACAAAATTTATAAATGGCAATTTCAAACAATGGCAAACATCCTAAATCAAAGACCTTTCACTTTGGTTTTGTAAGTGTCCTTTGACGCTGATGACTTTCATTTGAAGTTTCAGTATCCGTAAAATGCTTCTGAATACTGTTTTGGTCCAAAATGCAGGCCACATAATTAAAACCTTAATGCTCTCTGCTGTAGGAGAAAATATTGTGTACCAAACTCACCTTTAAATGACAGACATAAATTTTAAAAATAAAATATACATATGCTAATTATGATTATAAATATTTCAGACTTAAGAACACTTTAAAAATGCAAAAAAATGAGATAAAACAAATTATATATATTTACTATATAGAGAGAATAATTGATAGTATTTTAATTTATACCCTATATCAGCATATTCAAAATCAAATGGAATTATCTGCACACAGAATTTTAAATTCAACTTTAATTTTTCATTGCATTTTGCTATATTTTTATTTTGTTTATGTTTACTTTGTTTATGATTCATAAAAATTAAGTTTAAGATCTATTAACTTCTATTTATTAAATTTTCAAAGTTAGAAATACTTTATTCATGTCAGTGGCTCACTCTGTCCCCCAGGGTGGAGTGCAGTGGTATGCTCACAGTTACCACAGACTATGCCTGCTGAGCTCATGTGATCCTTTCGCCTCAGCTTTCCAAGTAGCTGAAACTACAGGTGCATGCTACCCCACTTGGCTAATTTTTTGACTTATTGTAGAGACGAGGTCTTGACAAGTTGTCCAGGTTAATCTTGAACCCCTAGTCTCAGGCAATCTTCTGCTTTGGCCTCCCAAAGTTCTGGGATTGCAGGCATGAGCCACTATGCATGGTCTAATCATTTATTTTAAGCATCCTACAAAACAAGAAATCTATTATACTTTGATTTTTTCTATCAGTAAATCCTCCCCACCTGATACACAATAATTACATTCCAGATTTATATTCAATTTATTAGTAGATTAAATTTTTAAGTAACATTAGGTTTATTCTGTTTAAAAATAAATTTGAATAATATATGATTAATAACCAAATTGACATATTTTTATTTAGGTTTTTAAAAAATTATTTAGAGACAGAGTCTTCCTTTGTTTCCCACACTGGACTGCAGTGTCCTATTCATGACTCACTGCAGTCTCAAACTTCTGGGCTCAAGTGATCCTCCTGCATCAGCCTCCCAAAGTGCTGGTATGGCAGGTGTGAGCTATCTTGCTCACTCTGATTTAGTTTTTTTTTTTTTAACATAAAAATGAATTTAAAAACACTCATTTAAAATGATTTCCTAACATAATTTTCTACTCAAAAATTTCCACTTATAAAATGAGATATTTATTCAGCAAAATAATTGAGATGATATAGTTATTTTATTCTAAGTGTGTTTCCTCTTCAAGAGGACACACAATTTCCAAAGCCAACCTTCCTATAAGCCCCCACATGTTATGAGACCTCTTTCTGTATTAACTTCCTTCTTAAGTACATCAATCAGCCCTCTAAATGACACCTACAACTTCCAAACCTAATCTGGCCAGACCCAGGCTGCACCTCCCTTATCAACAACAACACTCTACAATCACATCCTCACATACATACATCAACTGTTGCCCATCTGTTTTCCAGGGATTTAGGCACTATAACTTACTAATTTGAATATATAAGTGTGGTGGGGACGTGAGAGAAGAAATGGAAAGACAGATGGCATTCTGCCTCAAGTCCATCTTTAGGGTGTGCAGGGCCTCTGACAAATGTTACTATGCTTTCCTTTTCTGTATAAAATTTGATTACATGTGCATTAAATAATCCATGGGTCAATGTGAGTGTATAGTGATATAATGATGAATGTTTTGAGTAATGTATACAGACGAGGAACTTACAAATTTGTTTATTTATCAGTCAGTGCATACGAAGTGTCTCTGTGGGCCCAGAAATCAACCTTTCCTTTTCAAGTTCAGGAATCATTTCTTCATAGTCATTTAAAATGTCATTACCAGATATTCATATCTCCCGCTATGAGAAAAAGATAGCAATACAGTTATTATTTATGTCATAGCTCTATATTGTATTATAACAAAATAGATTTTCTTGCTCTTCAGTTCCTTAATACCATACATTTAGCACTGGTTCTTTAATTAATCACAGGATTGCATCATTGACTGTGCCAAAAGTAAACACTGCTTTGAATGACTTTCTCAAAGGTTGTTATTTCCCTTATGCATGAGGATCACCAATGCAAGTTTTACCCCATGTTTGAAGAAAACTTTAATCAACTGCATATTTTCTAGTTAAATTTACCATTTAGAATTGAATAGTATAAATTTAGAATGACACATTGTCCAACTAACTTATCTTTTGATGTCTTAGGGCCAGAACAAATATTTTAGTAGGATATGATTTTCTTCAGTATTGCTTGAGTCCCCTGCCTTTTATATACCACCTGTAGGGGAGGATGGGTGAAGGTTGTACTGGTGGAATCCCTTCAGTGTATAAGATGCATCTTGCTTGTTACAAGTTTAGACTGAACTGGGAAATTTGACATCATCATATTGATTAGATGTTAAGACAATATTGACAGGAAGAGCCTTCTGGCATTATGAAACAAGGGTCTCAAGAGTCTTTGAAGAAGGTAGGTGTGGTCAACCCTGAGGACTGTTCAGCATGTGGAATGGAGTCTGTAGAGGGGGTGAGTGACCCCAAATACCAGGAGTGGGAGCACATGGAGAAAACCTGCCACCATTCCTAACACCCCCGGTGCTAAAGACCGGAAGTGGTATCATGGTCGGAGCACATGTGGCTCAAGTGTAAGCATCAGTGGTAGAGCATCTGGAGTCTAGAACCCTGAACTCATCCCTTGCTCCACTTGAAGTAGCACATCAACATGAATCAAAGACCCAATCCCAGGCAATCTAGCAAACAAACGTATTACCTCACTAGGATAATCCAAGTGCAAGTTGTGCAGATTTTTGGGTCATCTGGTCAATCTTACCCATAGGATAGAGGGCCAAGGAGCACCTGAAATAGGGAAAGTAGGAACGCCTATCCATGCAGGTCCCAATATGTTCCAAGGACTGTGGCTAGACTTTCTTGCAGAAAAGGATTCTAAAGTGGGAAGGTGGTAGACCCTGAGCCAGGATCCAGAGTGTGACCCTTTTCTAAGGTTCAAGTTCTTTTAAAAATGAACAACAGGGATTTATGATTCTTTTAAGGATATAGAGGCAACTTATTTTTGAATCGTTTCTCTTCCTCAAAATATACAGTAGCAAAAAAATAATAGCAATAATATAACAAGACATTAAAAATGCCACAAATTAAATTTTCAGGAAACCCACAAATGGAGAAAACGTACACAGTTCAAATTATGCACAAGTGTTTACAGAGGCAGACCCAGGCAAAAAGATTTAATATAAAAATTGGATAATGTTATAGGAAAATATTAGTAGAGAGGAGGAGATTTTTCAGTGGCATATCATATAAACCTCAAGCAAAATTTACTTCTAGAAGGTGAGAGCCGCGCGCGCGCCCGAGAGAGAGAGAGAGAGAGAGAGAGAGAGAGAGAGAGAGAGAGAGAATAGAGGATAGATAGAGAAAGAGCAAGAAAGAGAGAGAAGAAAGGGTTCCTGAGAGCAGAACCAAAGAAAAAGCCAACTAGAAGAGCAAGATCAGTGGGGCTCAGTAGAGAGAGATTTCTTGATCCACATTAGTTTCAACAATACAAAAAATTTTAATATGACTTTTCCTACTCAGGATAATCATAAACACTATACAACCTTGCCCAAGAAAATGCCTATTTTTTTATGTCTTAACATGGCCCATGGCAAATTTTATGGTTTCATATTAGGAAATCACACACACTATAGATACATACATATATTTCTAGAAAGTAGAAATGTCAACACAATAGAAGAAAGATGGCTTCATTTCACTTTTGGTAGAGATTTTGCATCTCTTAAATGTAAGACGGAGTAAGAGTAAACAAGGAAGCCTTCCTATTTAGCTCTGGGAAACCAAAATTATTTCTGTACTAAGAATGGCAATCTATCTCATATTTGTGCACATCCTAGGAATTTCTTGCAACAGTTTTGCTATTCTTGTTGCAGCTGAGATCACTTTTGGTGATCCCATAAGTATTCACTAGGGCATTTCAGAGGCATGGTACAGGCGATGAGCCTGGCATCGCTTTACTGGAGCTAAACATCTAAATTTTATAGATTTGTAATGAACTTCCTATGAGGTTCATTTTTATGGCATACTTCTTTATGGATATTTGACTGTGTTGCCTGTCTCTGTCTGTATGGACGCATGTAAGAAG
The DNA here is from genome assembly GCA_963574415.1 of Tarsius wallacei. Taxonomy (NCBI): domain Eukaryota; kingdom Metazoa; phylum Chordata; class Mammalia; order Primates; family Tarsiidae; genus Tarsius; species Tarsius wallacei. Next base: position 18,683 of record CAUYQG010211389.1, on the reverse strand, counting down.
GGTTTACAAGGGGTGATTTGGAGATAATGACATGTGCCTGCAATAACGAGAGGTAACGCACAGTATACCCCTTGTGGAGTCTAGTGACAGGAATTAAATTAACTCATGTCACTATTTGAAGCAAGGTCAACTCGAACTGAACTGTATCACATCCCTGTATCTACTTAATAATGGCCCTGCCACACAGGATGGTTAGGAGATAAATCAACTGAATTGTGAAATAAAGCTTATAACGATGCCAAAACTGAGACAGCCCATATGATATTCATATTCCAATAATACATCCATCTTGGATCTAAGTAAAAAATAATTTTGAATTATACTCTGTAAAAATGATCTTAGTAAAAGGGTTTTGGGGATACAAACTATCTTCTTTCCTGTTCCTCAACTCTTAGTGGAAGCTATACAGCTCAGACAAGATTCATTATATACTAACCATATTGGATGTTGCCAGATAGTTGGTGTTTATATTTCCGGGAAGAATAAAATTTAAAAAAAATGTGTGACTCACGCTAGGTGAAATTTTGCTTGTATTTGCTGAGGTTTCTCCTATAAAATACTTAACATCACTCTGTTAAATATATTGGTGACATTTTAGGAAACAATGTATTTTTCAGTCCTGTTAGGTCAGGAGAAAACTATTTTCCAGAACATAAATAAAACTCAGGAAAATGTGCCACGGTTGTTAATTTCTTTCCCTGACAAACCGTGTAGCAGTTTGATTGAGTTTCTTATCCTTTTACGTGATTACATTCTAAAACCCAGGGGAAGAGTTGAGACTTTTTCCTGAACAGAGAGGTCGCTGCAACAGACAGTGGGGGAAGGGCACAGGCCACCTCAGGGATGGATGTCTGTGAAGAGGAAGAGGCGAAGGTCAGAGTCAGAAGGGATGACAATGCCACAGCCCAATATCAAGTTTTACTGTTGATTTAATTATTCCACAAATGTTAATTCAAATATCTCCTGGATGCCAGACATTATGCTACTCATTGAAAATGATCATATTAACATTGTACAGCATCCCTCTGAGGAGTCCACAGTCCTGCAAAAGGGAAGGCATATAAACTAAATAAAGGACTATAGCACTCCTGTAAATACCAAAAAAGAGATTTAAAAGGAGTTACTCAATGAGCACAGATTTACCTTTGCTAGGAGAAGCTAGAGAAGACTTCTAAAGGAGAGGAATCTGAGCTAACTTTTAATATTGAAGAAGTTACCAGAAATACATGAAGGACACTCCAGGTGGCAGGAAAAGAATGTGCAAAATGTGAGAGTGTGAAAGGGTGTGTAGTATTGGGAAAATGCAATCATCATAGTTCAAATTGTCTAAGTAAGATGTCCAGGAAGGAAGCAAAATTGAAAAGTCCAAGACACTGACATGTCACCCTAGGAAGCTTAGAAAAGCCATCAAAGAACCAAGAGTCCTCGAAGGATTTCAGGACAAGTAAGGACATGAAGATTACTTTGAACATACCGGCGGAACCAGGAAGGAGGCAGTCATGAATGCAGAGGTGAGTCAGATTATCAGGTTAAACCAGAAAGCCCTGCAGAATTTGTAAGACATAACCTTATTGTTATTTTAGGTTTAGACTAATTAGTACACAATTCCATAGTGAGCCCTCTGGACACCACAGATAGTTAAAAGAAAATATTTTCTACTGATTAAACTTTTATTAAAATATTTGGATCAAATATCAAAACAGCAGTAATATAACAAATTAAAGGTGAAGCTTAGCAAATCACCCACATTTTGTTAAACCACATACCAGAAATTGTTCTGTATTAGTTTTCCTTTGTGGAGATATATTCTGTCCACAACCTCAGTCTGCCTTTGTACCATTTGGGATATTCCTAGTAAATAGGATCTTCTCTTTCTCATTTGCCTAGAAGAGTAAAACTTTACAATATTTATTACATTCTTCAATCTTTATTATAGTCATAAAAATACAAAAAAAAAATTTCCAAAGTTACATGGTTTGAATATTATCAGAAAGAAAGTAGTGAATGGCTTACCTCAGAAAATTTGAGGAAGCTTACTTTCCATATCAAGATGCATATTATGAGCCTATTTATATGCACTTCTAAAATTATATTGTGCCTTCCAGATCAAAACTTCATATGATGGAAATCAAATGGCGGGCTCTAGACTCTGCTCATTAACTTCACAATAAAACTAAACATCATCAGCATTGTAAACCTCTGGCAAATAGTGAATACCCGTGGCAAACTTACCAACAAGCAAAGACTGATGAATCTCAGCATGGTCAGTGTTCTTCTGGAAGTATCATCTATTACTGCCAGAAATTGTCTGTTAAAATTGATGCTCTAATCATTGCTCTACTACAGTTAGAAACACGTGAAGATTTAACAGCGCAATTTGCTCTTGTAAATATAACACAGTCCTGGAAATTATTACATTTCTGTTGTCTTATTGTCTTTGTGCTTTGTTAAAATGCCTTTTTTTGATAGTATTTCCTGTATGAAAACTATCCTAAACATTCCCTAGCAAAATGTTTAGCTCTTTCTTACATGGGATTGGAGACTCTGGCAAAAATTTTATTATTTTATTATAACTATATTTTGTTTGCTCTGATTCCATTTATATTCTATAAACTTTCACACAGAGCACTATAGTGGCTGCTTTTCTTGCCCACAGTACCTGACATTGAGATTTTGCTAAATGAACATATGAATAGAATGTATCCACACTTTCAGAAACTCTTGGGCATTAGATTACCTGAATATCAGAATACAATTAATCTTAGAAGTTAATAATCCTCCAAATGTCAAAATATAGTTATTAAAATATCTGTTTTAAGCTGAAATGCTAAGGTCTTCTGGAAAATAAAATATTAAATAAAATATTAAGAATTAATATGTATCTTTTATTACTAACTACAATTTATAAGACACTGAACTATAATAGTATATCATGATTTGAGAAAGAGACCTATGAATAACTCATTTCCTAAAATAATAACTGTTACAGCCTAAAGACAAAAGTAAACAAGAATCTCTTATCTTAGTATCTCACAATTCCATGTTGCATCATCTACAACATTAATTATTGACCTCATTGCTGTACTACAAGCAAGTCTTGAGTAAACCAGAGATAGAATTCTTAGGCTAAATCAAAATATTTAAAGAACCTGTGAATTCTTATCTTTAAAAGATAAAATAATTGAAAAGAAAATGGCTGAAAAGTGATATGGTAAAACTGCATCATATTATAAAGGAAATAGAGTGCACCTTCATTTTTTAAAATAAAAAATTAGGATACAGAATCTTCAAAAGCTTGAAAGAGGTAGTTTTTAACATAAACTGAAAAAGATTTACAAATTGATTAAGGACAATTATTAATCCAATAGAACTGTATGGAGTAGGCTAACAAGTAGTTTCAAGTGCTCTCAGGATTATTTCCTTAGACTCTGAAAAACTGTTAAATGAAGACACATTTATTTAGTGATAGATTTCTAGTTTTTTAGGAAGAGAGTTTCAACCAATCTGCTTGTGAAGCAAAGGAGATAGTCACTGCGTAAGATAGATTGTGGTTTTTTCAATATACCATGCTTTATATATTTATGTGGTACTGTCCTGGAAATAATATAGCTCCTAAGCCATGGTTCATTTGAACTTTGAATGGACCAGAAGTGAACAATGATGATTGCTGTTCAGCACCGTGCAGACAAAAATGTCAGTTTCAGTATCTGTAATGTGTGCATCCACAAACACAATATTGCCACACTCATCTGGCCATTCAAAGTAATTTTTCAACTTCTGAAAAGTAATGAAAGGCAACATGCTAAGTGATCATAGGATGACAACATGAGGCCAGGGCTCATATCAAAGAGGGTACTCTCCTTTGATCTAAGGATGGAACATGAGGTGGCTGTGAAAGCACCCTTATTTCTACAGAAGTGTTCCCTACTCCTATGATAGTTTGTGTCTCATAATACCCATTTTAGGTGAGGAACATATTTGCTGTTCTTAAAAGCTATTGAAACAGAAATAGAAGAGGTGAAAAAAAACCCCAATCGTTTTAGCAATACTAAAGCTTAATACGAGTAGGCCAACAGAACACCATTTCCTCCTGGAGATCATCTATATCAGCAGCAGTCCCTAACTCTTTGGCATAGGGACTGGTTTCATGGAAGACAATTTTTCCATGAGGGGTGCAGGGGTATCATCGGTCATTAGATTCTTATAAGGAGCATGCAACCTAGATCCCTTGCATGTGCAGTTCACAATAAAGTTGGAGCTCTTATGAGAATCTAATGTCCCAGCTGTGCTTATCTGACAGCAGGCAAGGGTTTCCCTTGCCCTCCGCTCACCTCCTGCTGTTTGGCCCCATTCCTGACAGGCTGCAGCTGAGGGGTTGGGGACCCCTGATCTAGAAAGTGATTTTGAACAGAGAGTGGTCAAAACAACAAAAATACAGAGCAATAGTGGAAATGTGCCATTCAAGAGTAAGGCAAAATTATCAGATTTGTATAAAATAACAAAGAAATAGAAACTGAAAGCTGGAGTTGCAGTGTATTTTTTAAAAGTGAAAAAATAACCAGTGATTTAGGGATGTAAACAACAGTGCTAAACTTCTTGATCAAAGAAAACATAGTTTCTGGACTAAAAAAACTATTGTTCTCACAAACAAGTTTCTTCAAAACCTTTTTACACACTTATGGCATGATGTGTTAATACATCTGGACTGGCTGTATTCATGTATAGATTTAGGTAGAGGTCCCATTAGAACAAGGCCCTGAAATTACTACCCCACTGTTGAATAAGTCAATGCTGCCATCCAGATACTTAATATATCTTGATTATACAAGGATATAATGACAGACGAGACGGATAATACGAATGCACTATTTTGATTGCATTACTTTGAACATTCACATAAAGAAAATATTGAATTGTGAGCCTGGGGAAATTTTAGCCTCCAGTTGAGCTTATGTAGTGGTCTATTATACCTTTTGTGTCCCCACCTGGCTCTGGGCATTTTTATATCACATTCATCACATTATTATAGCTATTGCTATGATCCTTTTTAAACAAAACACATATAAAATATTACAAAATGAGACAATGTACATATAAAAAACTATTAATTTTTTAAAATTTATATTCTTTTTCTTTCCCACTAGATTGTGAAACTATGTTACGTTTATACAGTATTTTATTCAGCACCTAACATCATTATTGGCATATACTTGACACTTAATAAATGATTTTTGAATAAGTATAAAATTAGCTTGGCTGTAGGATGATTTTCAAGCCTATGTAGAGCCTTATAAATTATTACTTTTTAGAATTATAGGCAAATTAATAAAGTGAATCTGTAAGGTTTTAGTGATGCAGATTGTACTCAGTGGCTCAGACCTGTAATCCCAGCACTTTGGGTGGTCGAGGCAGGAGGACTGCTTGAGTCCAGTAGTTCAAGACCAGTCTAGGCAACATAGTGGGACCTCATCTCTAGAAAATATAAAAAAATTAGCTCGACATGATGTTGTGTGCCTGTAGTCTCAGCTACTCGGGAGGTTGACACAGGAGAATTGCTTGAGCCCAAGAATTTGAGGTTGCAGTGATCATGCCACTGCACTTTAGCCTGGGTGACAGAGTGAAACTCTGAGTCTAAGTAAATAAGTAAATACATAAATAAATAGTTTTAGAAATTCTAATAACTTGATTAGTTTTGTCTTTCTAAATGTTTATGATATTGTATATTTATGCATACATTTGATAAGTTTCTAAACTTGAGAATGACAAAAAAGAAAATCACAGAAGTGAGAAAGATAATTTAGTGGAAATATAAATAAGTCAACACCACATGAAAACTAAGAATTCACCATGGTAGAACATGAATACAGATAAGAGAAAAGGGTTACTCCATGTATTAATATATTCATTTATTTATATATCTATTTATTTAAGATACATCTTGTCAAGCATTGGGTACCTGCTCCGGACATGGGAACAATGGGAACAAGAGAATCAGAGCCTGTCTGAGGGCTTATGGATAGGATAGGTGCCTTGAAAGCTCAGACAAGGAGTATGCAACTTGAGTCTGATGATTCCCAGAGAGTATTCTAGGCAATGGGAACAAGAGAAACTAATACAAATTTAGTAAGAACCAGAGGTAAGAGATACCACTTGTTTTTAAAGAATTAAAGGGTGCTCACATTCTCTTTTGCATAGAATATTCATATTTACCAAAAAAAAAATTGTTTCTCTCTCACTCTCCTCCTTCCCCACCTCGCTCTGTTTTTCCTTTTTCCTTTCTTCCCTCTTTCCCTCCCTCCTTCCCTCTTTCTTCCCTCCTTCCTTCCTTCTTCTTTTCTCTCCTACCTTCCCTGCTCTCTTTCTCTCAGCAGTACTTGAATTTTCTTGCTTTTCAGTGAAGGCTTAACAGATTTCCACACAGTTTGTGTAACCTGTTTTTTTTTTACACACTTATTTTTTAACTTAAATAGAGAGACATATATCTCTGAATCCTGCCCTATATATACCAAATAGTGTAATTTCTTATTAAAGCATATGGCAAAATGCGTAAACTGTGCTCAGTGTAGTAAGACAAAGGCTAAAGCCTGAGCAAACAGTAATGAACCAAATCAGATTGTGTTTCAGATCCCAGATGTATTACAACTATCTGGTCTGCTTCCACAGTGACCATAGTTCCAAGGCAGTATAAGTGACTTACACATTTTTCTGATGGTTCATCTCTAAACATGTGAACTCTGAGTGACTCAGTGCTACTGTGTTAATTGAGGCTTTTTACATCCTACCAATAGGCTTGCTTCCTCATACTTTTCTTTTGAACTTCTGCTTTTATGCTACATGGTAACCAACTGAAAAATCAGAAATCTGGGACAAACTTTGCATTTAAAAAGATTGTTTGTTATATATCAACTGAATTTTTTTTGGCAGATAAGATAATTTCAGGCTTATTACAAAACTCAGTTATTCCATTCAATACCTAATTTTCAAGGCTTACACAAATAAGGCATGCATGCATACTAAGTGATACGTCTGATCCCTAGGGTGATTTTCAACAGCATAACAAGGTCATAATGGAAAAAAAATAATTTTAAAAAGAGCCCAGATTCTTCAACATGGTTTCCAGTAGAAGCAGTGATGTGCTACGTAAACTAAAAATACTATACTACCTCTTATGATTATATTGTGTTTCATATTGTGTATTCTGATAGTCATAGTATATATTTCTGGGAACATCATCTAAAAGAAGAGTCCTAAATTTTTATATGACTGTGACATGCACAAATTTCAGCAAAGAGTGTTTGTAGTTTTCATCAAGTTCCTCAAGGAGCCCATGACCTCCCAAACTGTTAATGCTATTTTTAGGAGTTAGGTAATCATTTCAAAATAACATTGAAAACTTAAGTTGTTTAATTCAGAGCACCAATACCATTTGCTGCAGACAGTCAGCAGGAGCGACCTTAGAGGGCCAGTGTCTGCTTTGGCTGACAGAGCTGTTTGGAGGAAATTGCCTTCTACCTGAATGTCATCCTTATCTCCTATTCTGTGGAGTAAGGTATTGAAATTAAGTGCCACAGCTTGCTTGTTTGCTTTCCAGGAATCAAGATTTTATCTGAAAGCCTTGTACCAGAACCAGTGATGATGTGATTTTTTCAGTAATACCCCTCAGGAATAAACTATTTCCTGATTTACTTTGCACCTTATACTAGTATTTGAATGCCACCTCTGTCATGCGAAGTGATAACAACCATTTCTACAAGCTTTGAACATCCAAGAGGAAAGGCATTTTTAAACGTCCCTTTGTAATTAAAGGGTCTTTTTGTGACCTGAAATAGTTTATATTTATATAAACTATATAGAACTCTTCAAATGCCTGATTTACTACCAAGGGAATGACAACATAAAGAAAAGCAATGCTGTACAGTTCTACCCATTGTGAAGAGAAAAAAGAGGCCCCTAGAAACTGGTCTCACAATTCTGCCACATTTACAACAGCAACAAAAAAAATATTACACATGCCTAATAAATATACATGTTCCTCATTTCTTTTTAGTTCACAATTTGCTTTACTAGGAATAAATAAAATATTATGTTCAAATTATTAATTTATAAAATGTTTTTGCCAACATAACTTAATTTTTTCTCTGGCTCTTTTTTTTAATGTGGGGTACAATTCAGGGACAGGTATACAAATGGTCATTATTTTGGTACCTTTGTTGATGAGTTGTGCCCCTGTCTCCCCTACCCTGGCAGTTTCCCACTACTATCAACCCCTTTCATAGAGTATTATGATAATTGTTCAAGATCTGCTTATAGATGAGAACATGTGGTACTCAGTTCTTTGTTTCTGTGATAGGTCACTTGGTACTGTAGACTCTAAGTCCATCCCAGTTGCTATGAAGTTCATAATTTTGTTCTTCTTTATGACTTCATGATATTCCATTGTGAATGTACCACATTTTTTTATCCAGTTCTCTTTCAATGGACACGATGGTTGGTTCTATGTTTTTGCTATTGTGAATAATGCTGCAATCAACATGTATGTGCAGGTATCTTTTTTATAGAGTGATTTGAGTTCTTCCGGGTATATTCACAGAAGGGGGCTTGTGGGGTTGTAGCGAAAGTCGATTCTGAGATCTTTTAGGAATCATCAAACTGTTTTTCACAGAGGTTGTACTAGTTTACACTTTCACTAACTATTTAGAAGTGTTCCCTTTTCCCTGCATCCTCTCCAGCAGTAGTATCTCAGCATGGTTTTGATTTGCATTTCGTTGATGATTAGTGAGGCTAAGCATTTTTTCATGTCTCTGTTGGCTGTTCATGTGTCTTCTTTTGAGAAGTCTGTATTCATATGCTTTACCCACTTTGTAATGGGATTGTTTGTTTTTTTCCTTTTGGCATGTTTGAGTTCTTTGTAGATCCTGGATGTCAGATATACAGTTGGCAAATATTTTTTTCCCATTCTGTGGGCCTTTTCCCCACTCTCCTGATGGTTTCTTTGGCTTTGCAGAAGTTTGTCAATTTGATGAGGTTCCACTTGTCTACATTATCTCTTATGGCATGGGCATCTGGGGTTTTGATCAGGAATTAGTTGCCAGTTCCAATTTCCACAAGGGTGTCCCCTGCATTTTCTAAGGTTCTTATACATTGAGGTTTTACATTTGGGTCTTTGATCCATTTAGAGTTGATTTTTGTGTATGATGATAGCCAAGGCAATCTACAGATTTAACACAAAGCCCATTAAACTGCCAGCGTCATTCTTTTCAGACCTGAAAATGACAATACAGGAATCCATATGGAAACATAAATGACCACAAATAGTCAAAACAATCCTCAGCAAAAGAAACAAAGTGGGAGGTATCACACTTCCAGACTTTAACCTTTATTATGAGGCTGCAATAATAAAAACACCTGGTATTGGTACAAGAACAGGCATATAGACCAATGGAACAAGATAGAGATTCTGGAAGCAAAATCTCAATTTTCTAACCAATTCATCGTTGACCAAGCCTCCACTTTGACCAAATCATCTTTGACCAACCAACAACCACTGAGGAGAGGAAAATCTATTTCGTAAATGGTGCTGGGAAAACTGGCTGACTACATGCAGAAGATCAAAACAAGACCCCTACCTATCATCGTACACAAAGATAGATGGCTCTTGTTAAAGGTTAAATTGCATCCTTAAAAAAGAAGTTCTAGCTCTCATACTATATATAGAAGAACATTGAATGTGAATCTACACATGTAACTGTGTAGAAATAAGATGGTGGCAGACAAAATTAGTTAAGATGAATTCATACAGAGGAGGACAGCCCTTTATCCAATGGGACTGGAGTCCTTCTTGAAGACGAGGAAAAACGACACAGAGACACATACACACGAAGGGAAAGCATCATGTGAAGATGGAGATAGAGATCAGAATGTAGGAAGTATGATCCAAGGAACTCCAAGAGTGTGCAGAACACTACCAGAAACAAGGAGGAGGAACAGGAGGGTTTCCCTTACAACTTCAGAGAGCACATGACCCTGCAGACACCTGGATTTTGGACTTCTAACCTCCGTAATTGTGAAACAACCAATTTTTGTTGTTTGTAAGCTACCCAGTTTGAGGTTCTTTGTTATGGAAGCTCTAGGAAACAAATAAAATCCTTTAGAGTTTCCAGCTCAAACATCCTATGATTCTTAAAAAACATTTGCTTACTACTGATTAATGATCGCTTGGGGATAGAGTTCAGAGCTAAGCAAGCACAGCATAGGTCTACCCTGTTTTCTTCATCAAATTAGAACTGTTATTATTTACATTACACCAGCACTAACCTATTGACAAAACTGTATTGTAAATCAGGCTCTATATTGAGAAAAGAATGTATACGGATAGTGGTAGGATACTCAAAATAAAAGGAACAGGTGAACAAAAATTCAAGCATCAAATATCAGTTTTGATTTGAATAATGAAAATGTGAATGCAAAATTAATTGTTTTCTTTGTCATATTAATTCTGACTTTTAAATAATATTTGGTTTCTAATTGCAAATATTTACAGGAAATTTAAAATACAGAAGAAAAATATTGAACTCATAAAACCTGCAATTTGAAAAGATGAATCATAAATATTGTAGAAAGTGTTAAGAAACTTTAAGAATCCAAGCTATTTTTAACATAACTCTCTTAGCTATTTAAAGGGTTTGGATTACACTCAAACTTTTCATTACTTGAAATCTTAAAACTTAAAACACACTGCACTTTTCTTAAGCCACCTCCAAAAAGGATAATAAAGGAATACCAGAAACTGAGAGTCGTTTTAGAACATGTGCTCATTATTGTGACTGGCTTTGAAGGAGACACAATAAACTGAGCCCCAGCATCAGTCATCCACCCAGGTTGGGCCCATCATTTAATGTGTCATGGACCTTGCAAGCCTTCTTTTATTTCTCTTTTCCCCTTTAAACAGTTAATGATCAAGGTAATTATCACTAGTAAAACTCACTCTCCTACTACAAATACATGATCGATTCATAGTTTCCCTGCAAGTTTTAAGGAGCAAGAATTATTGCAGTGAAGGTGCCTTTGGTGGTTTGAATGCCTACCCCGTGATCATTATATGTGTGAAAGGGTATTGACAGAAAGCTCAGGGGCCTGTGATGAAATACAGCAGTCAGGGTGGAAAAACCATTTTTCATTTAATAAACACATCCGAAAGGCTTGTCTTTGCACACTGTATTTATAGGCACAGCTCAGATAGTTCAATTTTCTTCTAGTTCTGCTTCTATAAAACTTCCTTAATCAGCTGGAACTGGATATGTGACTCTGATGCCATGAATCTGATAAGAGGGTCAGTAAAATGAGCCCCATTTCTGGGGCATCTGCAGTATGTTTTATAGAAATTTTAATAAGAGACAACAGAGGGTTTTGTATGCTTTTCAAACTGAGGATACAAAAACACTCATTAGCTGCAAAGACTGAGACTCAGTGGTTAGATCTTGTAAAGATTATAAAGTATTAAAACAGGATGGTTTAATTATGCTTAAAAGCCTCCCTTGACATTATATATTACATTTTATTTGAAGTCATTCGCTTTCTTGAAAGTTTATTCATATGGTTTCTTATTTATTCATACATCCTTTGGGCTCATAGGAGCTACACTCGTGAAAGTCTTCATGGGAGACTGAAAGGTATTTTGTAAGAAAAACTAGAAATAAATATTGTTGGTTGAGAGAGACTGCAATCAGAGAAGCATTGGTCTTCCTACTTTATTCACACTTAAGTCTAATTTCTGTGTTTCTCGTTTCAGCAATGTAGTGCTAAAGGGGCTGGGGGGGAGAGAGAGAGAGAGAGAAAGGTTTTACAAAATGTTGCCTTAGGACAAAGACCTTTAACTTTATATAATTGATCTAATTATTTCAATAAATATAGATTATTCTAGGAGTTAAATGACTCCACAAACAGTGTCTCCTGACCTGACTGTCTGAGGCCAGCTCATCTTAGTTTGGGTCAGTAAACATGGCTGCCTGGGGGCAGGAGGACAAGGAAAGAATGTGGGTACATCATTTAGTGCATTTGTCCTCTTTATCTCATTGTAAAAATTGGTATCCTGCCTTCCTCATCAGTTAGTAGAAAGGGCATACTTTTAGGAGATACCTACATTCATAGTATAGGATGTCGTATTTAGTGAAGTTAAAAACTTTATATGCAATACTGACTATATAAAGTATACCACTGCTATTATTAGTAATTCACAATATATTGTTAATTCACAGAAACAACATGTTTATAAAGTAAATTACCAAATGCTTTTTAAGTGCATTTTAAAAAATTCCACATGAAGGTGATTTTATTTATTTATTTTTATTTTTTATTTTAACTATGTGGAGTACAATTCAGGATTAGGTACACAAATGTTCATTATGCAGGCACCCTTGTTGGTGAGGTGCATTTTAAGCATAAGCCCTTGTGAGGATAGAAGAAATTTTATAATAATTTGATTTAATTTTCTTGTCTCTAGCGCATATGGTAAAAGATTCATGTTTAAGAGTTTTTCTTTTAGAAAATAAAGAAAATATTTACTTTTTTACTTTGTCGTTGAAATAAAGCAGAAAATTCTAATACTTTTCACAATTAATGTCACAATTCATTTTGTGGCTCGGCTAATCTTTACCCAAACTTAATCACAAATTTTATAATTCTGGACTTATGAAGAAATAAAATAATTGCTTATATGTTTTATGATGGCATAAATTATTCTACAAAGATATTGATTGCTCAGGGCTAATGAAATCATTGTTTATACTCCTCAATGCAGAATTTATTTCTTTTAATAATTACAATTTTAATTTGCTCCAAATTTAAAAAAAATTTTCACTACATTTCTTCTATCGTAATAGCTATCATTAGAAACAGTTTTCAAAATTATTTTAATAAGTTCTCTTATTATCCCACGTGATAATTATACATATCTAAATACACATTAGTTTTATAAAAATGATTTTGACAATGATATGCTTTATTATTAAGGAGAACCAGATAATTTTCTGGTCCAGTTTTTTAAAAGTTTCCTTTTGACTCTAAGGCTCTGTGATGCTTACTAGACAGATGACAATATTTTATTAAATCATTAGAAAAAAATCAAAAAATTATTTTTAAAAAGTTGGTAGAATATTGTTTTGTGGAACTAGTAGAACTATTCTACCACATGGTTATGGTCTTAGAAAATTAATTCAGTACAGAATCTGATTATCCTCTTTTCTCTGTTGAAAATCCTACTCAAACTTGAATATGGAGAAAAGGGATTTTGTTAATATTAGGCCACAGGAGATACCTATGACTAAATCTTTCACCACTAATTTTTGTAAGGACATATGCCCTCAAAGTCAAGAACAGTCTGTTGACTGTGACATCTGGGAAACCGTATGCAACTCAAGTCTCTGCTAGTTCCATAGAAGGCAGGAAACTTCCTTGCTTGTGTTACTAGTCTTGTGTTACTAAGACAGTTGATCTTAGTCTCTTTTAGATGTGACTTGTTCATAAGGCATTTGCATTTAGACATCACATTTTTCTCCTTCATGATATAGAAGTATTTAATAATTGATTTTCCTCTTGAATCGTTGACAAACTTTCTTATGAGCATGATGAATTGTTTCCATTGGTGGCAGTAAATTGTTTAGAGAAGCTGTAGCACAAATGGAAATTTGGTTTTGCACTGGTCTTGCCTTGACGCACCATTCCTTTCACCTGTTTTCAGACAAAGGCAACCCAACTTCCCCAGGAAGTGTTTTAGGTGTTTCAGAGAGGTCTGACATGAGAACTAGGAGTGAATGAAAAAGCATACTATTATAGAATTGTTATGAAACATTTATTGGCCAGGAACTTTCTGATCTCAATGAGACCTCTATTCTTGTCAAAGGGATCTATGACCTTCAACGAGCAAACAAGGACTCAAAATAGCAAACATCTATGGGTGTTGCACAGACAGAATTCATTCTTGTAAGCTGCCAGTTTTGACCCCTGAAAGATCTTGCCTATGCATATTTCTGAATTTAGCCAAAAAATTAATATCTTCCCTATTTAAATTCTTGTATTATTCATTTACCTTTCTTTGAACAGTTGGGCAGGAAATGTGGGGTTTTACAGAAAATTTAATGAAAGAACTATTAACAGAGGTTTGGATAGGGTTACTGGAACTAAAAGCATATATTTAAGACCCCAGCGTACAACAGTAGGAAGTCTTTACCACCCCTAGATCTGAGTAGAGGAGTGGGAAATACATTACAGAACATGGTGAGGGCTGCAACGCAGGATAAAAACCATTTGAGATAGTCTTTAATCATAGGAGAAAGTATCACTGCTGGAAGTGCAGGTAAATTGGGGAACTGGGGTCAGAGGAAAAACATATTCCACATCTATCTTCTCAGAGCTGCGTCCCATAGGAAAACTAGGACACACACTACTGTAAAGAAGCTTGATGAGGTCTGTTGGTGAAGCTTCCTGAGCAAGGAGCAGGGCAGGTGTTGTGGAGAATAGATCTAAGAGCAGTGAGTACCAAACTTAGACAGTAAGCTCTGAGCATAGAATTTGTCTTACTGGTATCTGCAACCCAAGCACATTCATGCCGCAGCGCCTTGGCTGAATGACTTCCAGAACCTTTCAGCAGGATCTGCTAAACAAATTTTCCTGATTATAAAATTATACTGCTTTCAGTTGATGGAAAAATCTAAAGAAGTAACAAAAGAAAAATTTCTTCTGCTTTTACAGTTTACAAATGTTTGTTGTCCTTATTTTTTTCTGCATCAAGGTGGAAAACCAAAGTCACTGAGTAAATGAATTACATTTAAGCATGATTTTGCAAGTTTTTGGGTTTCTGGGGTTTCAAATCTGTTTCTTGGCAGCGTAGCACTGAGGAGGCAATATTCGGAAAGTCAATGTCTTGCGAACGATTAAGGAATTAGTAATGTTTATAGCACATTAAAAATTGTATTTAATTATCTAAATATTTAAGAACCTTTTGAACTCCAGATTTAGATAATATATCTTTTTGAAAGACATCATATGCTTAAGGTAAGTTTTTTTTTAAAATTTGGAATATTTTACTCAACCCATCTCACTGCCACCAAAATGCTGTTTACTTCGATTCACAAATTTGGTTTGTAGTTTTAAATTTTTGGCATTCTCCTTCAGTTTTTCCCTTAAATTACGATCTCATTGTGAAATAATATATTATATTGTCAATATATGTATTAATACTATTAAAAGCATGTTAATATATTAGGATATATTGCATGTCAAGTACATAATATATATTTAATATACTAAATAAACTTTGAAAAAGAAAACCAAATGGTCCTTACTTTGAAAAGTAACAAGGATACCTTAAAATGTCCTTTAAAAAGTGACATGCATAATAAATAGAAAAATTGTGACTGTTCCATAATTTAACATTAAAATATATCTTATTGTCACTTGTAAGCTTAAGAAAAGGAACACAAATAGCAAGTCTAATATTTAATACATTATAATATAAAACATAGAGAACATTGAGAATTAAAGCATTTTATTTGTTTCTTAAAAATGTGTCATGGGTAATATGAACACTGTTTTCTTCTCCTTATTTTATGAAGGATATGAAGTGGGCATTTTTCCTATGCCTTGGTGAATTGTAATCGTTCTTTCTAAATGTAGACTGGCTTCTAATATTTTATCCTTTGCACTTCCAGTGTCTTGAAACTTTATTAGTGTGTTTATTGGCATCACTTGCTCTGACCAATCTTCATTCTTTTTTGTTACAACCATCTTCCTCCTTCACCTTTACTACGTCCTTCTGATTGTGTATCTCGAGTCTCAGATGGCAGCAGGGCTATTCCCACAGTCAGCTATTCTTTTATAAATTTATTTTCAGTGTGAATTTCACTTTCAGCATTAGCACTTTTCCTTTCTTTGCTACAATTGTATTTTTGTTGGCTGATTCCCTATTTCAATTTTCTATTTTTGAGAATTGTCACATGGATTGATCACTGGGAGACAATGCAACTAGGCAACTCTATGCTTTGCTGTCTGTTATTCAGGCATGAGCTGAATAGCAAAAGTGCAGTGACCAATCACCAACAGACTTTGAAAAAAATAACATGATTGGTCATTGATAAGGATGAGTGTCTGTTATTCACACAGTAATTTGTTAACTGAACAGCAGTAATGAAGTTTGTAATTGCAGTTAATATACTGCAGTAATTGAAATTTGAACCATGTTGTTGGAAGATTCATTTTATTTAATTGAATCACGATAATTGATATGTATGCATATTGAAACTGTGTAAAGCAAGGACTGTCTATATTAAAAGCTAATTTATTATTCAATTAACTAGCAGAACTGCTATTAAATTTTGTTGTATTATTTGCAATATTTTTATGCCTAAACTTTTTTGATGCAATTATCTTTCTTCAAAAAATTTTAATCCTTTTAATTTTCTTTTTAAAAGTATCAATGCATAATAGGAAGGCCCTAAACTTTTAAAATTATACCAACTTGGAAAGTCACACATGAAAGTCAATTTTTAACATTATGTTTACTATTGTAAAGCTTTTAACCCAAGATCTATCATTGATCAGAAGGCTTCATGGATGAGAGAGTAAGGGAAAAGGACATTAAAAGAAAGAGGGAAATAAGCAAAGAAAAAATAAACTTTAATTATTGTTTCTCTTTAGACAGACATATTCTAATCAGTTTATACTATTCAGGTTTTGTTCTGCATAGCATTTCTTATACACTTCATTATGTTTCTTCTTTTTGTAGGTCTTCAACAGCTTTTTAAAAAGTTTTAGAGTTGGCTACAATTTATTATATTTTATGTATGAAAACATTCTCATTGCTTACCTATATAGGGATAAAAATAATTATCCCTTTTAAAATAAATTTCACCTAGTTGCAGTATCATTTTGATCTCTCTCTCTAACAATACATTGGATTAATATTTTTCAAAAGTTGTCTGCAGTGATTTTTAAATTCATTTTTCCTAAGTTATAACTTAAAGTGCAAGGTCCATTTTCTTGAAAATTTAATATCAAGTGGGCCCTTTAAAAAAAAGTCTTATCTACATACACATTCATCCAAACCACAATCAATATTACAATATTGTGCTGTAGTTTATCATTATCAGTCTGGCATTTCACTGCCTGGAAAAACATAATATTAATTTAAAGCTTGCTATTTCACTATGTACGCCCATGTGATTAAGTTAAAGTGTTTACCAAAAAGATTGTTTCAGTCAAAAATTTATTTAAATTAAAAGAATCCATGGAATACATGGCTAAAAATGTAGCACAGGGTACACAATATGTATATTATGGATAGCTGTGGTTGTCTTGTTAGCAACCAGAAGCCAAATCCAACTAAAAATGTTTTGATCTAGCACTTTCAATACAATAAATTTGAATTTTACCTTGTAATCTAGCTTATCTACACAGTTATGAATACAGTGATATCACCACTAGATTTTGTCAAGTAAGTGGGAATGCTGTTATTAGACTGAAGAAGCTTTCTTTCAGAATTGTGAAGCACATTCAGTGAGAAGCATATTTATTTCTGAATCTTAATCGTGGCTTTAATTCCAGAAATGTCAAAAAGACTACATTCTCACCAGCCTAAACAAAATCTTTTCAGAGTTTAGCCACAGAGAAGTATAGATGACTATAGGACTGAGAGTCATATGTTTACTTCTACAATTCTAGAGATATTGTGTTTTCTTTAGTTTGTCTTAATTACCCTTAGATTTTTCTTCTTTTTTTTAAAATTTTAACTTTCAGAGTTACATGGGTATATTGTGTGATGGTGAAGTTTGGGCTTCTATTGAACTCATCACCCAAACAGCATGATAACCATTGGTAGTTTTTTTTTTAACCCTTTCTTCCCTCCCTATCTCCCTTTTTCCTTTAGGAGTTCTCAGTGTCTGTTCTCATCTTTATGTCCCTGTGGAATCAGTGCTTAGCTCCCACTTATAAGAAAGAAAATTCAGTATTTGGTTTTCTGTTTCTGCATTAATTTGCTTGGACAGTGGGCCTCCAGCTGCATCCATGTTGCTGGAAAGGACCTGACTGTGTTCCTTTTTATGACTGTGTAGTATTCTTTGGTGTATATTGTGGGGGACCAGCCCCCATGGAGAGATTTAGAGTGTCCCTGGAAGGTGTGGTGACGTCGGTGATTATTCCTGGGGAACAAAGAGATTAGACTCTTGTCTAGTGCAGGAGCCGATACACTGGACTCCTGTCTAGTGCAGGAGCCTATTCTGCAGAAGAGCTAGATATAGAGAGAAGGAAAGAGAAAGAAAGAGAATGGACCACTGTTCAATGGGTTGAGCAGAAGCCGTTTAATGGAGGTTTCCATGCTCCTTTTATCCTAAATTTTCACTGGTTAAATCACAAGACTTTCACTTGAGCACAAAACCGCGTGGATGAGGGGTGCCCCCGCACCCACCAGGTGTTTTCTCAGGTATGAGGAAGGACAATCCCAATAAAATCACAAGACGTTTACATGAACACAAGGCGAGGTGGGTGGGGGGCGTCCCCCCCCCCACCAGGCACTTCCTCAAGCATGAGGGAGGGTAATCCCAAAATTATATCACTGTTTCTTATGCTTGGTTAACATTCCTCAAAAGCAATACAACAATTCTAATATCATAATATTCTAATGATCAATAACTTTT
>CAUYQG010211384.1:0-15380 GCA_963574415.1 Tarsius wallacei | reverse complement strand
TCTTTTTTATGGCTGCGTAGTATTCCATCGTGTATATGTACCACATTTTTTTAATCTAGTCCTCTTTTGATGGACAACATGGTTGCTTCCAGGTTCTTGCTATTGTGAACAATGCTGCGATAAACATACGTGTGCAGGTATCTTTTTTATAGAGTGATTTGAGTTCTTCAGGGTATGTTCCCAGTAGGGGGATTGCAGGGTCATATGGGAGGTTGATATTTAGAGCTTTTAGGAATCGCCACACTGCTTTCCACAGAGGTTGCACTAGTTTACACTTCCACCAACAGTACACCTTAGCATTTTCAATGGGCTGAATGTCAGGAGGGTCAGTACATTGTCATATATATTTTATGAAACTCAGATGTTTTGATGTCTGTTTTCTTTTAGCACATAAGATTATGCTTCTTTCTTCTTCCTTACTTCTTTCCATTTCATACACTTCCACCTTAATTATTCTATTGTCCCCTTATTTTTATTTGATTTTTTTTTTTTTGGATCTCAGTGTTGTTAAACTCGTTTACCCCAAGACAGCTTTTCATAGCACATTTTTACCTTAAACATGACTGTTGAATGAATTGATGTTTTCTTATTAATTAGCAATTTCCCCTTTCACCCTCACCTTACAGCTTACTCTTTAAGTATTCATCCATATTGCTTGATTTGAGAGATAACATTCGTAAAATATTTCTCTAATTTCTGAAATTCTGGTATGAGCCCATTTTTTTCTTTGGATTAATCTGTTAATATTTCTCTTTATTTTGCATGTAACCCTTGATGGCATAATAGAGTAACAAATGCCTATTTTCACTCCTACCAACACTTATTAATTCGTATCAATGTCTGGAATGCTACATTGCAATGGATTCCTAGGAGGCTTCAGCAGGAATGGTGGCCATGATTGGTTAATGATGTCTGTCTTGGGCACAAGATGGGAAAGTGCTGATAAATATGCTGCACTTTTGCCAACTACATCTGCCGATTCCTTTGTATGAGTGCATTGGTCAGTATCCTTAGTGAGTGTCGGGAGAGATCTTTAAGCCCAAAAGAGGACAACCCCCAAATCGGAGGATTCTAGACACAAAGTTTTTGTGCCTGATCTAGCTCTGAGTATCTACCTCAAAACACCTATTCTTTATAAAAGCAAAATTGAAAAGTACCAGTATAGACATAGGCAGTACTTATTTCCCAGGGTATATCATTTACAATACCTATTACAGGAACCAATCTGTGGGTGGTTTTTTTATTGTTGTTCATAATTTGAGGTGGCCACATTGTAAAAAGAAAGAAAGAAAGAAAGAAAGAAGGAAGGAAGGAAGGAAGGAAGCAAGGAAAGAAGGAAGGAAGGAAGAAGGAAAGCCAGAATCAGCATGTTGTTGTTTATTAGATAAACAAATGCACCTACTTAAAATGTTCTCAGCAGTAGTGGGACATAAACAAAACTCTGTCACTGCCCCTCTGAATCTTTTACTGGTTTTTCCTTCCTACATATCAGTAACATTTAATGTTCTTTCCTCAAGCCTTTTTTATCTTCTCCTTTTTATTCTCTCCCTAGGAAATCTCACCCCAACCTCACATGAAATTTTTTCCCCTTCTTTAAATGACTTCCAGCCCAAACCTTCAGACTTGGTCCCTTCAAGGTTATGCCTGAATATCTAGTTGAATGGCAAAACCTGAATTATGAATGTTTTAAAAATATCCCAAAGGTGAATTAATTATGCACACACAAAAGTTTTTTTCCTACCTATTTTTTTATGTTAATGGAACTACAATGGTTCAATTACAAAGCATGTTGATTTTACTACTTTCTTTTCTTTCCATCCTTAATGCAGAGGAATTATTTCAGGTTCTTAACTCCTATCTTTGTTCTATTCTAATTACCTCCAAACTTGATCTTTCTTTTGACATATTTTTCCTTTTAATTCATATGTAAAACCACTGTTATATATATCATTTAATAGCATAATTCTAATGTATTATTTCTTTGCTCAGAAACCTGCGCAGACTGCCCTTTATTTAGAGAATAAAGCACAGAAGGTCTCAAGCTGGCATTCAGCGTACTCTACAGTCCAATGTAAGCCTAACTATCCATCTATCCATTCAACCATCTATCCATACATTCATATATACATCCATCCACACATCCCTCTCTGCTTTGTTTCCTCTCTTCCTTTCTTTTTTCCTTCCTTTCACCCTTCCACAAGTATTCACTGTGTGATTATTGTATGTCCAGCACTGTGCAAGATATTTGAAACACTAAATCAAGAAATATACAGTTGTACCCTCAGTCAGCCTAGTAAAACTAGACATGGGTGCATAAAACTACCCCAAAATGTCATAAGTCCTATAACCGAGGTAAGGACAAAGTGCTGCAAGAACACAAAGGAAGAAGCAACTAACTCTCCTGAGGGACAGGAAAAGGACTGTTCAGATAACAGTTCACATAAAATGTGACACTGGCTTTGAGTACTTGAATGAAAAAGAGCTCCCTTAGGCCACATCTCTTACTCTTTTTCCACATTTTGTGCAGTTTCCAGACAGACCAGAGGACTCTCCTCCCTGTGAGCACATCCCCAAAGTGCATTTGATCATGTTTTTCTATTTATTTAAATCTCCCCTCCCATTTGTAGTGAGTTGAAGTGTTTCACAAAAACTCATGTTTACCTGGAACCTCAGAATGTGACCTTCGTTGAAAATAGGGTCTTTACATGTGTAATTAATTGTAGTATCTCAAGATAAAATTATCTGGATCTAGTGTGGATCCTAAACCTGTTGACTAGTGTTGTCAAAAGAAGAGAGGACACCCAGGGACATACATACCAAGGAGAATGACATGTGAAAATGGAATAATATGTCTGTAAGCCAGCAACCACCAGAAGCAGAGACACAAGAATACATTTTCCTTTAAGGATTCCAGAAACAAACCTGCCCACATGTTGATTGCAGATTTCTACTTTCCTGAACTGAGAGAATTTAACCCACCCATCCACCAGGGTGTGGTAATTTGTTTCGGCAGCTGGACAAACTAATACACAATCTTCATCTCTTACAATTCTATCCAATTATTAAAATCTTCTTAAACGCCACCTTTTCCATTAAGCTCTTCTTACTGCTCCCCCCTCCCACTGGCAATTGAATGGTGAATGTGATCTCTTCTTTCTTTGAACTTTATTTGTGACTCTTCTAGAATATTATGTTTTACTCCACATTTGTCATTTTTGTGTGTTCTTCCTCAGTTATCATATTGTAAGCTCTTGAATTGTGTGAACATCATTCATTCATATCCATATCTTTTATGTAACATATTTTTCTAGTGTTTTCTTATTATAGGTTCCATCAAAAGTCAAACCTGAGGGGGAAAAATATATGAATAATTGTAGGAAAGTTGTACATAAGAGGTGCTCAATAAAATTATATAGAAAGCAATATGTTTGTTGAAGGACAGATATTTTGTCTACTCAATATAAGTCCAGTGCCCAGCA
Organism: Tarsius wallacei; assembly: GCA_963574415.1. Lineage (NCBI taxonomy): Eukaryota > Metazoa > Chordata > Mammalia > Primates > Tarsiidae > Tarsius > Tarsius wallacei. The sequence goes on along the minus strand of CAUYQG010211384.1, from coordinate 11,901 downwards.
TGGTGTCTGGGGTATACAGCATGTCGTTAGTAAATATTTGCTGGATGATGAATGAATGAATAATGAAGTCAATTCAAGGAACTTCACTGTGTGACTCCTTAGTTTTTTTAATTGCCCTCTGCCCCACCAAAACATATTCTCTCTCCTGGTCAGAGATGAGCAATAATAATATCAAAACTAATAATAGATACAATGCTCTCCAAATTGCTATTGTGTTCACATGATCATAATGTACACAAACTGATATATATATTGAATAATCATTTGATTAATTCCTTCTGTGGTCAATTAAAAGTTCATTATTCATTTATTTTTATTTGTTCATCATTTTTATTCACAATTCTGACTTATGAATTTTAAGAAATGAAATTGAGACTCCCAGTGATTTGCCCAAGGTCATACAGGTAGAAAAATAGTAAAGCCAGAACTTAAAATTAGATTTACTTGTTTCCAAACTTCACGCTGTTTTCACTATTCCAAGCTGACTTGGCTTCAAATCACTTGACTTTTCCTGACCTCAAAATCCCCCACTCACCAGCTCAAGTTGATTCCTTTATTTTCACCATCCTGCTAGCTTTGAATTGTTTCTAGGCTTCCCATCATCTTGTGATAGGAATGCCACCCACTTATGCTGTGCTGACCTCCGTCTGGTCCTCGTCAATGCGATTTTTCCTTCATCATCTCTTCAGGGTACTTGCCCTTTCTTTGCCACCTTCCAACACCATATGGCACATTCTTATGCCACATGGCTTCCATACATCCTGCCTCCTTATGCTCTCCATTCTCTTAATTCCCTTTATATGCACTTTGACAATTTTTTCCTGTTCTTGGATTTCTGATCTCTACTTTCATCCTGGTTTTCACTGCCGTGCCCTGTTCTTTCTCATTTCATGGCAGCCTATGCAGTTATGATTGCAACATATGTCTATAATTCCTCCATAGTACTGGGAACATCCATCACTCTGCTGACACCACATAAATTCTGTGCATACATTTTAGATTTGAGAGGAAGGGAGGACATTGCCATCCAAAATGAGCTGATATTGCTTCACAAGTTGATTTGGGGGCTCACCAACCAACCAAAGTACCTCATATGAATGTACAAAGAATATTGAAGCAAAGATTTTCATTGAGTTTCCATAGATTAAGTTACATATATATAAACAAATAAAATCACACATACCAAACACATCATTTTTTTCTTTCTAAATTTATATTACACATTTGTAAATACTGAAATGTTTAAATGAACAATAAACATCCTTACGCCCCACATCCAAATTCAATAACAATTAATTTTTGTCACATTTGTTTAATGTTATAAGTGTGTGTGTGTGTGTGTGTGTGTGTGTGTGTGTGTGTGTATGTATTTGAGTTGGGGGTCTCACTTTGTTACCCAGACCACGGTACGATCATGGCTCACTATAGCCTCAAACTCCTAGGCTGATGCAATCCTCTCTCTTCAGCCTCCTGAGGAGCTGGGAATATAGATGTGTGCCACCATGCCTAGTTAATTTTTTTAAAATATTGTTTTTGTAGAGGTGATGTCTCGCTATGTTGTCCAGACTTATCTCAAACTCTTGGGCTCAAGCTATCCTCCTGCCTTGGCCTTCCAAAGGATTATAGGCATGAGCTACTACACTTGACCAAGTATGTATTTTTTAAATGAACTATGTGAAAATCAGGGAAAGACATCAATATGCATATATATATATATATATATATATATATATATATATATATATAAAATTAGGACAATTTCATTACAGTGATACTGTACCATTATCACACCTAAGAAATTAACAATCCCATAGTATCATCTAAATAGTGATCCATATTCAAATTTCTTCTAGCTATTCCTAAAATGTATTCTATAATTTTAAAACAATCCAGGATCAAGAAAATGTTATACAATGTATATGCTGTCCAATTTAGTGTCTTTTCATTTATAACAATAGTCCCCCTGCCTGTGTTTTTTTACATCCTGGCATAAACAAAACAGGCTAGTTCTCTTATAGAATGGCTCATTCTGGATTTACCTGAATATTTTCTTGTATTGCCACTTAATTTCATCCTCCGCCAATTTATATTCTATAAATTGTAAGCTATGTTTAAAGTATTGATTAGGTTTTGGTTAAAATCTTTTAAAGGAATATTTCATAGATGACGATGTATACTTCAAATTGCCTCACATCAGCAGCTTATATCAGGTCTGCCCCACTATTGAATCTTTTGGTTAGGGTGGCAAGAGCCAGATGTCTCCATTGTAAAGGTACGCTTTTCTCATTGCAATTGGCAAGTAGTCTGTGAAATGACACTTTGGCAGAGTGTGAATGACCTAGTCCCCTCACTGCCTTTTCCATAATGCTTTTGGTATCCACTGATGAGCCTTCCTGAATTAATTATTGAATTGGTGATTACAAAATTTACTTCTCAAGTCTATCATTCGTTCTAAATAGAATTATTACCTGGACTTGTCCTATTTAAAACAAACAAAAAAAACTTCTTTTCATCAACTAGAATAAATTATATTTCCTCGAAAATAAGGTAAGATAAACACTTAATATTTCTTTTTATTTATCAGTTTTTAAAGTAAGGAATTGTTATAATCATCATCTCTGATGAAGGCAAATGAGCTTTTTTCCTTTTTCTTTTCTTTCAGACTCAGTAATTTTTTATTTATTCTATTGTTGTAAATATTAAAGTCATGTTCTTATCTCCCCTCAAATTACTCCAATTTTGGCCAGTGGGAGACCCTTCAAGCTTGCTCTGTTTCCTTTTGACACATCTGCACTAGACTTTGAATGTTTCCTTGCTTTCTGGTACAAGATGGTTCAGGATCTCTTTGTTGTTTTCTTCCCAGGACCATTTTAGCATGAAACCGTACTATTTTTTATGTTCAGATGAAAACAAAACAAAATAAAAAACCCAAATAACACTGTGCCCATATTTTGTGGCAAGTCATTCCAAAATATGCTTCATATAATGCAAATAGATTAAACCCAGAAATTAGTTCTAACCCTACGAAGAAAGATGTCCAGAGTCATAGCCTAGTTTTTATGTTTCACTCCATGGATGAGAAATAAGCACACAGAGGGAACACAAAGGGAAAAATGACCTGACTCCCGGACCATACCCATGGTGTACTGATAGATGCAAGTCAAACAAAGAGAGAAAGAGTAGAAAAATATTAGCACCACTATAAATTAAAAGGCTTGAGTTAAGAACTCAAGAACATATTAAATCTTTAGGAACATATTAAACACCATACTATAGCATTTATGAAATAGGCTGCAAAATTTATTTTAAAAGTTTTTTTTAACTTACCAACAGTCTATGATTTAACATTTAAGGAAAATAGTAGTAATGCTAGTTGACTATTGGTTTGGTAGTAGCCAAATCATATGGAAGCAATAAATAAACATCTGGCACGCTGAACCAAGTGAGACAGGAGATAGCTAGAGAAAAGCTGGGTAGGCTGACAGGGCAGGTCCTCTGGTAACAATGTAGCAAGTAACAATGTAACAAACTTCCAATAGGCCTCTCAGGCTGATACGCTGGCGTTGGTAAACAAGCTGCCTGTGAGCCTCTCACGCTACGGCTTAAGCACTCACTGCTGGGATAGAAAAACGACCAATTAGCTCACAGCTAGTGCTAGCCAATCAGGTCAGTCTTAGGGCTATATAAGCACCAGGTTTCAGCTCCGATTTGTCAACTTGTTCGGGTCCCCTCCCACTGTGGGAGCTTTTCTTATGTCCTCTTAATAAGTCCTACTTCCTCACTTTCTAGCTGTCCGTGTCCCTCATTCTTCCTGGGCACAAGACGAGAACCCCAATCTGAAGAGCTGCAGATCATCGGAGTCGAAGAGCCGTGCACCCCAGAGGCCGACTAAGCCGGCACAACTGGGAAAGCTGCTGGAGGACGGCGAGACTCTGAAACTGAGACACTCCGGGGGCTAGGCTTGTTAACCCACCGAACCAGCAACACTCTCAGGGTTTGGCTTGCCAGCCCATTAGAGCTGACACTTTTGGGGCTAGGTTTACCAGCCCCTCGAGCTGACCCTCTCTGGGGCTCTGGTGGCTGACCCACTGAGCTGACACTCTCGAAGCCCGGAATGACCTGAAAAATCCGTATCACAAGGATGTAATATCTAATATTATATATAGTATTAGATTAGGACCTCGAAAATAAGTATTCTCTACAAATGAACACCAACAGTTAGATATTCAGAATTTGACAGATATGTTGAACACTAGGCAATGTAGTAAGTCCAGAGCTTGTATGTGCACAGTCTTTTGAGCAATATAGTAGCATCAATGAAAATCCTTGATAACATTTGAATCTGTTCATCACACTGCGGCTTCTACATAAAAAAGCCTCTCAAAGGAGCATAAGGACCATACAAAGGTTAAGTGAACGCAAGAATTTATAACAAAAACATTTAGACATTCCCAGAACAAAATAAAGTTAATAGTTCGCTCATGTAGCTGGAATTCAGAGAAGCAGAGGTCAAACCACTCCAAAGAGATGTTAATAAGGGTAACACTAAAGAAAGATGTGCCAGCTTGCTCTTCAGGAATAAAAACAGGGATATTTTGGTGACTGATACACCACGACTTTGTGATGAAACACATTAATAGATTAAAACAATGCCATTTATTTTTCCTCTAGAAAGAGGTAAGATGAATAGTATCTACCACATTTTTAGACATGTTTGTCCTCTTGTGCACACACATATTGCTTTACACCGATGCTAAAACGAATATAAGGCAAACACATTTTTTAGTTGTTACCTTCTCTGAAACAGCAACTGCTTCCAACGAGATAGTTCCTTGGGGGTTTAAGAGCATCCGTTCCACAGCTGGAGAGAAAGAGGCTTATAACTATTGAGCTGTGTACACCATCCTTTCACACCTTCTAGATTTTGCCATGAAGTTAAGGATCACTTTTCACATAAGAAATTCATCATGCGTGGCAAGATGAATGTTGCCTTTTGTGGTACTTGAGACAGAAAAGAGTAATGCCCAGCCTCTTTTCTCACTGTTAAAAGTACTTAAATTTTTGGGGGGGGCTCAAGACTCTTTTGAATACCTGCAGAAGACTATGAACTCTGTCCCTGGAAAAATATGCAATACCTTGAATGCAATTTGAGGGTGTTTATGGTCCCCCTGAAGTCCATCCTCGGACAGCCATGGATTCCATGAACCGGGAGAAGAAAGCCTGCACCTATACAGTCAAGACTGCCAAGGAAAAAAAAAAAAAAAAAAAGGAGAATGCTGCATTCCACTCAACTTTCACTAAAACAGGATGTATTTATATGTGACTGTCATATAAAACCAAGAAGATTCTTATCTTGGCTTTTTGAAAATTCAGGTAAAGAACCAATAAGTCAATGATGAAAACTGGGCCCAGCATGGTGGTTCACAACAGTAATCCTAGCATTCCAGATTGCTTGAAGCCTTGAGTTTGAGACTAGCCTGGGCAGTATAGTTAGAGCCCATCTCTAAAAAAAATTAAAAAAGATGAAAATTGTGACAATCCTAGACATTTCCACATGCTTCTAAGGTAGTGTGATCATGATAGAGTTTTTTTTTAAATCGATGACAAGAAAATTCAGCCTGAAAGAGACAGTAGCATAAACCAGATTTCCAAGGCTACCACATTTCCCATGCCACTGTAATTAATGAGTTAGAAACAACTATTCATGATAGTGTAAGATCTTTGGTCCTTCCCTAGCAGTTAGGTGTTCATTGTTCTGGCAATTTGGAAGACATTATTCTGTCTTACTACTAGTTTTTTAAATTACCAAATTTTCATAGACATTTGTGAAATTCCCTAATGACTGTCCATGCTTAAAGGCAATCTCTCCTCTAGAGTTGAAATTATTGTTGCTTGTTTTGTGTCTGGTTTAGGGGCTCACTTGTTTTTAACCTCAGGTTATTTTATGAATTGGTTTTGTTGTGCCTGGACACTTAGGAGTCAAAAAAGAATAGCTGGCAACAAGCTTTCTTTTCCAGGAATCCCACTGGGTAAGAGTACTTCATAATGCTTTTGACCATGACCTTCAAGGCCTTTGCATTCTGCCCTCCAAGTATCACCACTTTTACTTCTTATGACTGCCCTGCTCAGAGCCTTTACCATTTCCTGAAGAGTTCTGCATCTAAGCCTTTTACCATGCTGTACTAGTCATCTGGCACGCCATTTCCTGTTTCTCTATCTAAAGAGGAGCTATTTGTTCCTTAAAGCCCAGCTGAGCTTGTCTCTCTACTGAGAATCCTTCTCCCACTTGTCCATGCATGCTCAGTCTCTTCTGCTATCTGCTGCCCTAGTTCTTTATTGGAAGGATAAAAGGGAGGGAGGAAAGAAAAACAAATAAACACTATGAGTGCCACATGAGCAAAGATCATGTCTGTGTTCTTAGCCATGTGGTTGCACTGCTTACCTAGAGCCTGGTGTTTGACAAATAATTGTTTAAGTTAACTTACTAATTAATCACTCCAAAGTATTTTTTGTTCTTTTTAAACCAACATTCATAATCAGGTATTTATTTGTTTATTTAGGAAGTTAGCATAGAGTTTTCCCATTAACCTATAAATGCCATGAGACTTTTAAAAAATGTCATTTAACAGCTTTATTGAGATATGATTGATATACAAAGAACTGCACATATTTAATGTACACATATTTAATGATGAGTTAGTACATATGCAAACACTCATAATACTATCACCATAATCAAGGTAACACCTTCCAAGGTGTTGTTTTGTGGTGTGTATTTGTTTTATGGTAAGAACCCTTAAGCCGGGCTCGGTGGCTCAGCCTGTAATCCCACACCTTGGGAGGCTGAGGTGAGTGGATTGCCTGAGCCCGCGGGTTCGAGACCCGCCTGGGCAACTTGGCGAGACCTCATCTCTACAATAAATGAAAAAATTAGCCGGGCGTGGTAGCGCGCGCCTGTAGTTCCAGCTACTTGGAAGGCTGAGGCGGAAGGATCGCCGGAGCCCAGCAGGTCGAGGCTGCGGTGGCCGGGAGCGGCCACTGCACTCCAGACTGGGCGACAGTGAGACTCCAACTCAAAAAAAAAAAAAAAGAAAAAAAAAAAAACCCTTAACATGAAATGTACCCGCTTAACAAGTGTGGAAGTACACCTTACCATATTGTTAGCCATAGGTACCATGTTGTACATCAGGGCTCTAGAACTTATTAATCTAACATAACAGAAACTTTATATGCGTGGGGCAGCAACTCCTCATTTTTCCCACACCCCAGCTTCTGGAAACCACGATTATATTGACTGCTTCTATGAGGATAACTGTTTTAGAAACCTCATATAAGTGAAATCATGCAGTATTTGTCATTCTGTGATGCTTTATTTCACCTAGCAAAATACTTTCCAATTTCATCCATGTTATAGCAAATGGCAGGATTCCTACCTTTTTTTAATGTTACATACTACTTAGTAGTACATACATACTGAATCTTCTTTATCCATTTATCCTTTAATGAACACTTGTGTTGTTCCATATATCTTGGCTATTGTGAATAATGCTGTAATGAATATGGGAGTACAGATATTTCTTCTAGATTCTGATTTCAATTTATTTTGGAGATATGTGTATCTCCAGAAGTGGGAATGCTGGAAAATATGGTAGATCAATTTTTAATTTTTAAGGAAACTTTATACTTTTTTCCTCCACCATTTTGCATTTTTGCCAACAGTGAATAAGGTCTCCAATTTCTATACATACTCACCAGCACTTTTAATTTTTTTTAATACTAACCATCCTAATACATGTGAGCTGTTATCTTATTGTAGTACTGATTTACCTTTCCCTGATGCTTCCAAATATTGTAAAATGTCTTTCACCTCCTCAGAGAAAAATTTACATTTTAACCACTAAATACATCATAGGAATAAATGTGAGAGTTCTCTGTAAAATATAGAGTATTGTGCCATATTATTTTAATTATCAGAAGACAGCATGATACAGTGATTAAGATATTAGGCTATTGAGTGAGACACCCAATAACTGACCTAGCTAAGTTACTATAATACTCTGTGCCTTAGGGGGTAATACTAGAACAAGCCGTATGAGGTTTAGGTGAGGATTAAATGAGATAATGTACATAATAATTAGCATGATGCATGACACATAATTTATTAAGGAGTTAATAAAAGTTTAGCTAGAAGTGATGACAGAGCTGGTGGTGGAAATTATAGTGGTAATATTTATTAAAAACAATTAGAAGGCAGCTATCTTAATTTCTGTGTGTATACAGATATAACAATAGATTAGTCCCTTCTCCAAATGTTTATAGCATTTAGTTTCTAATGTGAGTGAATAATGATGAATGAGAATGCAGTATCTTATTTGTAAGAATAGGTGGGATCTAGAGTAAAACATTTATTTGTCTTTAAGAAGTCCTTTCAGTCAGAGGAAAAGGATGTCTAAAAGTTTCTGTATACCAAGGGGTTATAGGTGGTATGACAAAAGAATTTAGGAGGTACAGTTAGTAAATAATTGAGGGGATGGTTGATTCTTCCTTATTATCAATGAAACAAAAACATATTCATAATCTTACATTATAAAATATTAATGATATTTGCCAAATACTGTCAAACTTGGACCAAAAACAAAACAAAACAAAACAACAATAGTGCTGATAGTTGATATCTACCCCATATACCTTAGTCAAAAAGGTTTCTTAAAATTAAGTGTCCATGTTCTTAAAAGCCTACATGTTAAGCCTTTGATTATAGCAATAAATGGAGGGTTTTAGGAAAAAGAGGAGAATGTTTCTATAATGATCAAGTTGATGGAACAGATTCTTGGGTGATGGTATTAAGGCATAGTTTCTGTCAATATATTTTTTTATGATAAATTACATATAACATCCTAGTAAAAAATATCTACTGGAGCTGTATTAAAGGAAGAAGGAAAAGTAGTGAAAATCAGATTATAAACTCAGACAGCATATTACTTAAGAGTCTTACTATAGGCCGCTTTGACTTTTCTGAATGGCAAAAACTGAAAAAGATAGGCACACAGGATAAAGTAATGACAAATTTGGTGAGCAGGCAAGAAATAATGCAAACTTGATTTAAATCTGGGTACCAACCAAGCTGAATCAACTTAATTCTCTTCTATTTTTAATTGACAAATAACTGTTCAGAGTTAAACATGTAAGGATAGGCATAAGTAGAAAGAAAACAGTGGAAGGTGGGCATAGTATAAATACCAGATTGGAGAGAGAAAGGGAAGAAAAAATACATACAAAAGCAAATAAAAATATTGTGTCTGGGAACAAAGAGTTATCTGGCATTAACATTTATAATCGTTCTAACAACAACAAAATGACTCAAAAATAATAAAAGAAAGAATTAAAAAGAAGTAAGTAATATTAGCAGTGGGAGGCAAAATGAGTTAGTAAGTTCAGGGGAGAAATGAGAGTAAAAAAAATCATTAAAGAAAACAGTAACACTGATTAAAAACAAAGATATAAAGAGGCAGAAGGAAATAAAATATGAAAAAAAAAGCTAGAAAGAATTAAGGTGAATATGATAGGTATGTGTTACAAGAGAAATCACATTTTTTGAAAAACAAAGACAAAATGGATGTTTTAAAGGTTATAAATATAGTGGAAGAAAAGTTTTCTGAAATAAAGAACTGAGTTTGCAACTGAAAAGCATGCTAGTTATGCATTAAAAATTTCTAAGTTTCAAAGATAAATACATAACTTTGTGATAGTCATGATAAAATAAGTCATCAGCAGGAAAGAAAAAATAAATAAATTCTCACAAACTAATTTCCAGAAGACAGTGGGAAAATGTCTACAAAGATCTAAGCAAAACTGTGACCAAAGCATTTTAGAATTCTGAAAGTAGTTCTTTCAGACATAAAGTCAACATACTACTATTCTTACACATGAAGAAATTCAGGAATACTGTACCTCTGAATCTTGATTTAAAAAATCATACTAGGATAAAATCTAGCCAACCAAGTAATGTATCAAACGAAAAGCTGAGGTAATGAGACCCCATGCTAAAGATACTGTTGATGAATACGAAATCATATTAAATATAGAACTAAAACCAAGTAACTGTGAACTTATGGTTATAGGACAGGCTATAGGACAGAATAAAATATTATAAATCTTGACCCCATAAAAACACTAATATTGCTAATAAAATTGGAAGTTGAGGAAGAGAAATGATAGGAAAAATAAGTATCTAATTATTTCATTAGCTATGATGGGAATAGGTAAATGCTGTTGACAGCTGAAAATATAATTAAAATAATAATTTCTCACCCTATTATTATTTTAACTAGAGATATCTTGATAATTATGCTGTGTGTATAAAATGCAAAATATGCACATCTTCACACATACAAACACCTAGAATAGGTATGTTCTAGGTCATTTGCATTTTCGTATAAATTTAGAATCATCTTGTTAATTTCATCAAAAAGCTTTCAGGGATTTTAATTAGGACTTCTTTAAAATGATAAGTATATTGAGGAGAATTGACACGTTAACTATATCGTATTTACTTCATTTAGCATGGCCTATTTCTACAACAATTTAGATTGTATTTAATATCAAGAGAGTCATTTTTGAATGCTTTTGTATTCTACCTCCCACCAGCACAGTCTTGTTTATAATGGGTGCTTAGGAAATATTTACTTATGTAATCAGCGTCTCCCAACCCAAAATATTTAAAGTTTAAAGGTCCATTGCTTTAGCACAATTTAGTTTGAAAGACCATTTTGTTTAGTTAGTAAATCTCCTATTGGAATTCCATACCATAGCTCTACTTCATACATAATTATCACTGAATTAATACTTGTTGAATGAATAACCTTTACACTTTACTTTCAAATATCTGCCCTATGCTATTGTGTCATGAAATCTGATTTGTTTTCAAGGGGGAAGCAGACTCGCTACAAATACTTGTTCAAACTTTGCATGAAATACTATACTGCAAATGCAGGAAAATGGTCATGGGGATATAAATCAAATAACATAAAATTTTCAGGCAGAAGCCCTGACTGTGACGACCTGAAGAGTTCATGAAACTATGATTGAGCCATAGAAAATTATGAGGAGGGACAAAAATTCCAGAATTTATTTATAAAAAACTGTGTATTTATTCTTACATGTTTAAACTTCAGTCACCTTCAAAGTACATCTCTGTTTGATGCAATACACCTATCAACATGCTTTTGTCACTGCTCATAACAGTTTTTGAACTTGTCCATTTTGATGTCCTTTAGTGCTTCTGCCATTTTTTGTTTCATCTCTTCCATATCAGCAAAATATTTCCTTTGAAGGACTTTTTTTCATCTGGGGAAACAAACAAAAATGTCACTTAGGGTGAGATCGTGTGAATAGGGATGGGTGGGGCATATGGGTCGTATCGTTATTGATCAAAACTTGGTAAACACTTAGCAAGGTGTGAGCAGGCATGCTTGTAAATCATCTATCAAGAAATGAGCATTAGCCGGGCGTGGTAGCGCGCGCCTGTAGTTCCAGCTACTTGGAAGGCTGAGGTGGAAGGATCGCCGGAGCCCAGCAGGTCGAGGCTGCGGTGGCCGGGTGTGGCTACTGCACTCCAGTCTGGGTGACAGAGTGAGACTCCAACTCAGTAAAAAAAAAAAAAAAAGAAAGAAATGGTTAAAATGGAAAAAATAAATAAAGTCTGTTAATTTAAAAAGATAATCAGGCCGGGCTCGGTGGCTCAGCCTGTAATCCCACGCCTTGGGAGGCTGAGGTGAGTGGATTGCCTGAGCCCGCGGGTTCGAGACCCGCCTGGGCAACTTGGCGAGACCTCATCTCTACAATAATCAAAAAAATTAGCCGGCGTGGTAGCGCGCGCCTGTATTCCAGCTACTTGGAAGG
>CAUYQG010211377.1:0-10416 GCA_963574415.1 Tarsius wallacei | reverse complement strand
GGAGGTAATCTTGGATTATCAGGTGGGCACACTATCATCACAAAGGCTTTTTAAGAAGGAGGCAAGACATCATCAGTAACTCAGAAAACAATAGATGCTGGAGAGAAATGAGGAGAAAAGAGAACACTTCTACACTGTTGGTGGGAGTGTAAACTAGTACATCCTCTGTGGAAAACAGTGTGGTGATTCCTAAAAGATCGAAAAATCAACCTCCCATACGATCCAGCAATCCCCCTTCTAGAAATATACCTGGAGGAACCCAAATCATTCTACAAAAAAGATACCTGCGCACGCTTGTTTATGGCAGCACTATTCACAGTAGCAAAAACATGCAACTAACTGTGTTGCCCATCAAAAGCAGACTGAATTTTAAAAATGTGGTACATATACACAATGGAATATTTCACAGCCATAAAGAAGGACAAAATTATGAACTTTGCAACAACTCGGATGAAATTAGAGTCTGTAATACTCAGTGATCTATCATAGAAACAAAGAACTGAGTACCACATGTTCTCACTCATAAGCGGACCCTGAACAATTATCATAATACTATAAGAAAGGGCTTGGCAGTAATGGGAAACTGCCAGGGGAGGGAATAAGGGCGGCACACTTCATCAATAAGGAGTACCTGATCTCAAACCAGGTGATGTGGGGACTAAAGTGAGGCCCAAGCTTTACCTGCACAATGACCATTTGTATACCTGACCCTGAATTTTACCCCACATCCTTAAAATAAAATTTTTTTAAAAAAGAGAAGGAGGCAAGAGGCTCAGAGTCAAAGAAGAAGGTATGTCCACGGAAGCAGAGGTTAGAATGATGGGAGGGTCACAAGCCAAGGAATGTGGAAAGCCTTTAGAAACTGGAAAAGGAAAGGAAACAGGTTCTCCCTCAGGGCCTCCAGAGAGTCCTGCCAACACCTTGACTTTAGCGGTTGAGACTGATTTTGGATGTCTAACCTCCAGAACTGTAAAATAATAAAGTTGTGTTGTTTTAAGACACTAAGCTTGTGCTAAAGACAGCACCAATAGGAACCTAACAGAGCCCATGGCTGGGAGCTGGCACAGGAAGGGTCTCCATTTCTGTGTGCAGATATGTACTCCACATTCTTTGTTCAGTAGGAAGCCCTGCCTCAACTGCACCTGGTGTTCTTTAGTCCAGAGAAGTTCTGTTGAACACTCACCCTCTCCTGAAAATAAATCTCCAGTGTCTCCCAGGCAAGGGAGGGGCAATCTCCCAGAAATGGGAGGCACGGGAGGGGTTCTAAAGGCTCCCCTCTTCCAGTTCCAGATGTACCTGAAGTTGCCATCTTTTCAGCCATGTGTGGGTTTGACTGTAGAAATTAGGATGACCTCGGCTTTCCCCACCCCTGACTCAAAACAAACCCTCCTTTTCCTGTTTTTTAGTGGTGTATTCAAGCAAATAAAACTAGACACGTGCTCAATCTGCCACTTTTGCCAGTAAGTCTTCTTACTTCCTTCAAGCCTGAAATCCGAGCCTGGAGAATGCTCTGGGGGTGCTCCTGTCCACACCTCCTCCACCTGCCCCTCTCACATAGGTGTCTCCGCACCTATGGCCTTTCCCCCTTATTTGTGTCCCGCTTGTGCAGGGCTGATGCAGCAGTATGCCCGAGAATGGCTGTGGTAGTTGTTAAAATGAGGAAGCACTTCCCTGCTGATCATGAATAACTCCTGTTCCTAATCCTCTCAAGTTCCCCACCATGCCCTGGCCACCACGAGGCTCCCTGGCTGTATTACTTCACTAAATGCCATCACTAAATACCACACCTTGAGTGGCTTAAACAACAGAAATGCATTCTCTCACTTCTGAGGCTAGAAGTCCAAGATCAAGGTGCAGCAGGGCTGGTCTCCTCTGAGGCCTCTCTCCTTGACTTGCTGATGACAGCTCTCTTGATGCCTGTTTGCATGGCCCTCCCTCTGAATAGGTGCCCCTAGTGTCCTGCTGTGTGTCCTAATCTCCTCTTCTTACAAGGACACCTGTCAGATTGGATTAGGGCCCATTCTAAGGGCCTCATTTTACCTTAGTTACCCCTGTAAAGGCCCTATCTCCAAAAGCAATTCCAAAGTATTGGAGGTTAGGACTTTGACATATGAATTTAGGGGGCACACAATTCAGCCCATAACACTGGCCATCTCTGATTTTGGCCTAGGATTCTGATTGTCCTGTGTTCCTGCCATACCTGTGGTCACATATCTGGAATAGTGCTCTGAACAGGCCACATTCTTAATTTCTTACTGCAAGCCTGGGCTCTGAAACCAGTCCTGCCAGACAGCCCCAGCCCCAGGCCCCCTGCCTTGGAGCATAATGGGAAACCATGAAGCTATCTGTGTTTGGTGTCATATTTTTATGTCTCCACTGCTAAAAATATTTTAAAATAAAAATGAAAACCATATATACTGTACACATGTATTGTATATGACTCTAAAATAAAATTTCTCATTATCCCCTTGAAGATTTGGCCTACTTCTATTTACATTTTAAGTTTCAGTTAAAAAAGGCAGTAAGAAATCTTCGGACAATGACCATTCATACCCTATTTAAATAAGCCTTGCAGAAAAAGTCCACAGAGGGTGGAAAACCTTCATAGGAAAGCATGTTACCATGGATCAAAGCAGAGCTTTTGGAATCAGAAAGACCTGCATTTAAATTTTGCCTCTGCCACTTATTAATTACGTGACCTTGAGCAAACTGCTGAACCTCTTACTTCTCTCATTTGTAATACTACCTGGCTCATGAGGCCACTGCAAGAAACAAGTGAGATCATGTACACACAAGGTCTGGACAATAGAGAGGACGGCACAAGAAATGTCAGCTCCTTCCCCTCCCCCCAACTACCATCCCCCCTACAGGCCTGCAGAGAGGTGTACACCTACCCCAGTCAGAACTGCAGTCCCTCACCCCACCTGGGCCCAGATCTCATTCTGTTCTTAATAAAATCCTTCATTGCCTTTTACCCAATGAAGAGGGTTTCTGCAAATCCTATGTTAATAGATTCCTTTGACCAATTCTCTGGGCACGTTTTACATTTGAAAGACTGATAGTTTCCTTCAACCTTTCTCGGGGGCCCTGGGAAGGGTCTGGCAACCTCTCAGAGATTAGCTTCTGGCTCTCAGCACCCCCCTCCACTGGCTTTCTTGAGCAAATACTGCTCCTTGGCTTCTCCCCTTCTCTCTCCCCTGCCAAATATAGTCAAGGCAAACTTGCTGGCAAAGTTTGGAAAAGAAATAGAGAGAAGAAGGGGAAGAACAGGGACATTACAGAGTCCCACCCCCTTTTGTCAATCTGGGAGACTCTTGACGTCCATGACCTCGTTTAATCTTCCCAAGCACTCAGTGCGATCGACCTCATTCCTCCCTATTTTACAGAAGAGGAGACTGGGATTCAAAAAGGTTTACCAACTCACATAAAGCCACACAGAGTGGCAGAGTGAGATTTGAGACTGAAGCCAAATCCAGGGTTCTTTCCAGTGAGCTACAGTCTGGGGCCCTCTGTGCTCTACAATGTCCCTCCTCACATTCCTCTGCTCCTCTCTTAGGGTTCCACCACCATCCTGTGGTCCTGTGTGAGGGCTCTTGTGGCCAGGCCTTCTGTCCTTGACTCTCCCAGACCAGGAAATAGTAGGCACTTAGGATGTGTGTTGGACATGAATAGATAAATGAAGTGTTCAATGCCAAGTACATAGTGGGCACTTAAGATGTGTGTCGGACATGAATAGATGAAGGATTCAATGAATGAGTGCATAAGTAAATGAATATATAAATTAATGAACAACATATCTATGAATAAATAAACTTAGAAATGATTGAATGGATGGAGGAACAAATTCTTGTAAGAAAAAGTAAATGCTGCACATATGCAAAAATGAATGCATGCACATTTGTAGACTACACGGATTGCATGAGTGGATTAATAGATAAATGAATGTCCATGAGTAATAATGCAAATGCATGTGTGAATTAATGAGTCAATAAATACATACATGAATAACTAAATATTGACTAGACAAATGAATATAGGAAAGTAAATGGATAAATTAATACATGCATGCATTAATGCAAGGAGGAATGAATGAATGAATGGACAGATGAATGCATACATGCAGGGATGAATGAATATGTGAATGAATGAGCCAACAAATAGGTATGTGAATGAATGCCTCTCCTAACCCCCTCACGGCCCCACCTTCTGCATGCTCTGCCATCATAAAACACAAGATTCAAGGGGCCAGCCGAAGTTCGAGGAGACAGCATCCAAGTTGGCGCTGAAGGTCTGGGGTGGGAATAAGGGCCCAACTGTGGGCAGACAATGCATGTGCTGAAGCTCTCTGTTGCCTCTGCCTTTTCTTTTTTTAAAATTTAATTTAATTTTATTTTATTTTATTTTTTGAGTTGGAGTCTCACTCCTCCCAGACTGGATGGAGTACAGTGGCGCACATGCTCACAGCCACCCCAGCGTCAACCTTCTGGGCTCCAGCAATCCTTCCACCTCGGCCTTCCAAGTAGCCAGAACTACAGACATGCACTATCACATCCAGCAATTTTTAAAAAATTCTATTGTAGAGACGAGGTCTCACCAAGTTGCCCGGGCTGGTCTTGAACCCTCAGGCTCAGGCAATCCACTCTCTTCGGCCTCCCAAAGTGCTGGGATTGCAGGCTGAGCCACTGAGCCCGGCCATCTGCCACATTTTCTAAGAAGCAGACATGGGGGTGTCAGAAGCCCACAGTCTCCAGCAAGAGGGAACAATGGGTCCCTGCCCCGGGGAGCCTCAAGGCATGGCCAGTCCTGTTCTCCCAGGGTTCCCTTTGCCCTACACCCCGCACTCCCACCCGGCGCCCCACTCCACCCCTGGCCCAGAGCACAAGCAAGCAGCAACCACATACAAGGAAATTAATTCTCTGCATCCAAGAACAGCCTCCTTTAATGAAGAGGCTGCTGCAATATCTTTGCAACAGGCAGCAACCCACACGTTCGATTACAACAGGTTGAGCCATTCCACACTCCCCAGTGCCAGGGCTCGCGGAAAGAAGGAGAGGGAAAAAAAAAACCTAAACACGAAGCAAGAAGACACACTTCCTGACACCATCAGCCAGAAGTCCTGGCTCTGTTCAGGTTGAAAGAGCTACAGCATTTCTCGCTGAAGAGCCCAGCCCCTTAACTTCCATTGCTGAGCGATGCTTTTCTTTGCTGCTTCTTTTTTTTTTTTTTAACTTTCAGAATCAGCCACAGCGGGTTTTGAATAACTGAAATATTCTCCCTGGTCAGCTCTGGGAGCTGATTCCATCAGGATTGTGGCAAACCGGTATTTCAGGTCCCCTTGGCAACCCTCAATACCCTCTCTCCTGAGGACTAAGCTTCAAAGGACTGAGGAGGAGACAAGACTTCTGGGTGAGAATCAGCACCTTCCTCTTTGTTTCTTTGCTGCCACATTCTGTTTCCAAGAGAGGAGAGGTTGGTTGGGAGGAAAGGCTGTTCTGGAAGTTAGGAATGGCACACGTGGAGAGGGACACGGGGCTGTGTTCCCAGTGCTGGGGAGAGGGTGCAGCAGAAAAGTTCCTAGGAGCAATGACTTCCCACTTTCCATTTTCACCCTGTCATTGCTTGTCTTATGATGCAACCTTAGAGCAACACCTGTCACTGGAGGTCGAGGTACCTGTTTGGCCCGAGACACGCATATGTTATTGAATGAATTATCCTAGCTTCACATACACACCAGGAGGATTTGTCCTGGCTCCCAGCTGGGGATGAAGGGGTAGAAAGGGAATCCCTGCAGGCCCTTGCCCTCTCAGGCTATAGAGGCAGCACGGTGTTTAATGTAGCACTGCTCATCTCCACCCTGGTTTCCTTTTTCTGTGAAACATTGCTTAAAAATCATGTCTTTTTAGGCTGGGCTCAGTGGCTCATCCTGTAATCCCAGCACTTTGGGAGGCCAAGGCAAGTGGTTTGCCTGAGCCTGCGGGTTCGGGACCAGCCCGGGCAACTTGGCGAGACCTCATCTCTACAATCAATTAAAAATTAGTCGGGCATGGTAAGCACGCCTGTACTTCCAGCTACTTGGAAGGCTGAGGCAGAAGGATCGCCGAAGCCCAGCAGGTCAACACTGGGGTGACCGTGGGAGTGCATGCTACTGCACTCCAGCCTGGGCGAAGGAGTGAGACTCCAACTAAAAAAAAAAAAAGTATTTTTCTACAAAGGGCTTTGAACACAGATTCAGGGAGGTCTATATGGCTATCCTCTCTTTCCACCAGTACAACTTTGTGAGTTGTTCGGGGAGGGAGGAAGAAGGGTGAAAGGTGAAGGTGTCAGGAGAGACCTTGGCCTTGGTGACTAGTTCCAAGCAGCAGCCACTGACGAAGATAGTGATGTACAAATTACTGATTTTTATTGGACACTTTGGGGAATATAGTTGTTTGTCAGGAAATGAAAGAGAATATTTGTGCTTATAAAATTATATGGAAAATCAATGCGGTGTTAAGTATATTTCTCAGTTATTTGAGTCAAGGACTGTTCTCCAGCCAATTCTAGCAAGCACTAGGGGAGAGAGAGACTTCAAGAAGCACAGCCAAGGGGCTCCACAGGAAGGCCAAGCTGCGGTTGACTAGGAGCTCTGTCACTTGAGGAGACACCCAGGATGGGCATGACGGGGTTTTGCAGGCCATGTGGGTTGTTAGCCCTTGAATATGAGCAGCCATGCCTGGGGCCATGGACAGGGTGCTCTGAAGTCAAGGCCTAGTTTTGGGTCTCCTTTTCTGGTGCTCTGATCTAGGGATTCTGAGCACTGAGTCCCTATTTTGGTTGGGGTGATCCCTGGGGAACTGGAAGTTCATGAAAGCATGTCTCAGGGGTTCAAGGAATGCTGACCATCAGCAGAAGTGGGGTGTTTCATGCTCCTAAATGGTACCTGTGGGTCTGTCCAATCCTGAGCCTTGGATGAGATGTGGAGGGGGCATGGGATCAGCCACAGCTTCTGACCTTTTGCAAAGCATTGAAGGAATGAGTAAGAGTGAGACAGATGCCAAGCAATCCAAACAAGGCTTTTAAGGAAGTCAAAAATTGGTGGTCCAGGAGCTACTTACAAAATACACCTGCGACTCTAAATCTTTACCAGATGGCAGTGCAATTCGTTTTAAGACAGGGAACTGGGAGCAGACAGTCTGCACGGCCATTCCTTCTCTGTGTGACCCAAGGCAAATGACTTGCCTCTCTGGGCTTTGTACTGCTTTGTCTATGGACTTTATCATAAGGAGCTTCGTAAGATGCCTTCCTGCTCTATTTCTGTGACTCTATGAGGAGGAGGCCTTATGGGTTAGGTAAGACAATAGTTTAGTGGATGAGATGGGCCTACGCTGAAGCAGATGCAAACTTTTATGTCACTTTCTGGCTGTGTATCTTTGGCAGTTATCTTGACCTTCCTGGGCTTCGCTTTCCTCACTTGAATCTGAAGTCTTTTCGTTAGTTGGCTGTTTTGTTTGTTTGTTTGTTTTTCCCTGAATAGAGTTGTGGTAGGGATAAAATGCATGCCAAACATTGAACATTGTGCCTCCGGGGCAGATACATGTTAGCTATTGATGTTACAAGAGGAGGCTGCGCACGCTCACCACGTGCACATACACACACGTGCGCGCGTGCGCACACTTTAACACAGTGTCGTACTGTTCATACTCACAGGAATGTTTGCAAAAATAAGTACATTTTAATTATTATCAAAGAGAAAAAAGATCCCTCTGTAACTGCATGACAGGTATAATTGAAGGAGGGCATTAGAAAGATATCCACAGCAAAACAAAAAAAAAGATTAAAAAATTTTAAACCCCACTTGATTCAAATTCTGTCTTTTCCGCTCTGTATCGATTTCATCATCTGTGAGATGGGAATAATGGCCAAGAACTGTAGGAGAATTATATGTTGCAATATCTTCAAAGGAGCATCCACATAGCACTTAAGACACTGGATACATGGTACCAGTTATTATGTTGACATCCATTATTTGAAATTCATAATTTAGGAAAATACAGATCAAAGTATAAACAAAACCTAGATCTGTTTTTGACGTAATTTCCTTGAGACCTGGACCCTGTTTTCTCCACAAGAAAGCTGCCCAGTGCCTGCCTTCATTCACTTACTCGTTCAAGCATTGTTTTCTGAAGCCGTGGGTGGAGATCATTGGAAATATTGTCTGGATTTTACCCCAGGATTAGAAATGTCTCAAGGCTTTAAATTGTGTTGCAAACACCATCCCCAACTGTTACTGCTCCTTTCAGCAACAAAATATTCTTGCCAGAGAGCAGTGAGATCTGGGGGTGAGCCATTTGACTGGCAGGACACAGCTGGCCATGACTGTGACGTAGGCCAATTTTAGACTCAAGGTGAGCCTTACAAAGTATTTGATGGTATGAATGAGAACCACACGTTCCTTAAAAAATACAGACCATGATTGGTCTCTTTCTCTTTTCTATCAGTGTTGAAATGGATACAATAAAATGCCCTCAGAGTCTCCAACTACTAGCTAGATTCCTTGTCTCATTTTTGGCCCAAGGATGTGAGCTCAGGAGCATACAAATTAAGCCGAAGTTTCCAAAAGGAGAGTAAAAAAAGTTCCAAAGTCTGAAAACATACTGGCCACAGTTAGGTGGTGAAAATACCCCTATATGTACAGTATTTTCAAATTTATTTACAATGGGATTTGATTATCAATTTTGCCCTATGAGTTTCTCTATGATCCTGTAGTAGGAGCTTCTTCTTCCTTTATGGGCATGGATACGGTACTTATGGTCATCGCTCCTCCGATGCAAAAAAAAAAAAAAAGAGAAAGGAGCATTAATTTAAAAGCTTTTTTTAAAAAAAGAAACAAAACATACTATGACCTAAATTATGAGGACAAAAGAAAGGAGCACAAACAAATCGATAAAAATAAAAATACTATTCTAAGGATAGTAATACAACTAAATTTGAATTGTGGTCATCTTTGCCTATGGTAGAACTTTAATGTTCTTTCTTCTCGCTACTTTTCCATATTTTCTAATTTTTCCTTGAGGTACATATATTACTTTTAAGAAAATAATTTTTATGTTTTTTGAAAGAATTGTTAAAATTAATTAATGGTGTTTTACGCATCCAGGCAAATAGAAACTAACAACACTTTACCTTCATGGTAGCAAACATCTCACTTGCGTTGCACCCGACTTTTAAGCAAGCTCCAGGACTTTTAAGCAAGCTCCAGGGTATGTTGACAAAACCAGGCATGCTCTGATTGGCTTGTCTTAACTTTAGCTATGGGTTGAGGCTTAATTCTAGGAGGTCCACACCCCTGCCCTCCTCCCCCCAGAGGCAGACTTAGCAGCTATTCTAGTGATGGACTTCATGTGGGGAGCTACTGGGGATGGGGTCTGTGTTTAGACTTGCTGGGTGGGGCTTCCAACACAGATGGCCCACATGCTTGCTTTTCTGATGTATTAATAACATTATTGGAATTCTTTTCTGATTATAAGGGCAATGCAGAGTTCTCCTTTTTGGAACTTTTTTATTCTAACTTTTCTTTATAGAAAATTAAAGTTAAATAGAAAGAAGAAAATAAAACACCCATAATACCATATTTCCTCCACCGGGAAACAATCACTGCTGCGCATTTGTGAATTTCTTTCCTCTTTGTGTGTTCAGGATACATTTTAAGCAGTTGAGATTATATATTGTGTGTATATATGTGTGTGTGTGTGTGTGTGTGTGTGTGTGTGTGTGTGTGTGTGTATGTGAACATATGTGCATACATGTATGTCATGAGCATTTTCTAATGTCATTACAACTGTTTGTTCACGACAATTTTTGTGCCTGCTTAGTAATTCATGTGCCACACTTTATTTGATCAATTATTTTTCCTGAGCACTCAGATTCGCCACCACCCGGGTTTTTGTTAATGTAAATAATGCTGTGATAAACATACATAATTCATGTTCCCATCTTTGATTATTTCCTTAGCAGAGGTTGCTAGAATTGGAATTAATGAGTCAAGGAACATCAATATTTTAAAAACTTTTTATAGTCAAAGAAATATAAAGTTGAACGGTAATGAGAGGCAAGCTTCTGTGTATCGAATTAAGAAAAGTAAAAACATTTTCCATAGGCTTACAAACACTGGGAATTATTTTTCTGTTTCACCTTTGACATGTTGATCTATAAAAACTAGTCCTTTAATATTGTTTTAATTTTCATTTCTTTGATTCTTAATGAGATAAAGCTCTTTTTCATGTTTATTAGTCGCTAGTCTTTACTCTTCTATGCATTTTCTGTTTATGGTCTTTGTCAATTTTTCTACAAATTTTTTTCATCGTTTCATAAAAGATCCATCTCTATTAAAGATGTTAGGCCTTTGTCTCTCTATTAATAATATTTTTCTCAGTATTA
>CAUYQG010211369.1:0-15739 GCA_963574415.1 Tarsius wallacei | reverse complement strand
CTAGGACAATCGTCTTGGGTGCCCTCCAACTCTGGGAGCTTTTATGGCCTCTCGATAAATCTTGTTTTTTTAACTTAAAAAAAAATCTAGAAAAGAAACAAATTTTAATCTATAGTTACAGAAAACAAATCAGTGGTTGCTTGGTGGTAGGGATGAGTGGAGGAGACTGCCTGAGAAGAAGCACCAAGGAACATTTTTGGGATTATGAAAATATCGTGTATCTTTATTACCACTCTAGTTACACACACATACACACAGAGAGAGAGAGAGAGAGAGAGAGAGAGAGAGAGAGAGAGAGAGAGGGAGACAGAGAGAGAGAGAGAGAGAAATTTCCAAAAATACATTGAATTATACTACTAATATAGGTTCACTTAAGCACATGCAAATGATTCTATTGTGATGACATAAGTAAAAGAAGGGAAGAATGAAAAAGAGAGAGAAACAGAAAAAAAGAAAATAAAAAAGAAGAAAAGATAAGAAAGAAATGAATTGGAAATCTAGAACTATTTTAGTTCTAGATTTAATACAATAGATTAAATGAAAAATTCACCACATACATTTAGCATATTGGGGACCACAGAGGAAAGTAGCAATGAAGTTGAAGACAGGTCAATAGAAACTATCCAGAAAGAAACTTTGAAGAAAAAAACCAAAAACAACTATTTCTCCTTTTTTAAAACTCATCAAAGGACTTCAGTTGAAATAAAACAAAAATATAAATTCCTAATCCTGATCTACAAGTCCCTTATTACCTAAACCCTTTTTCTTCCTCTTATACCATTCTCTCCTTGCTCACTGGCTCTACCAATACTAACTTTCTTTTGGCTCCTAGAAAATGCTGAACTCCTTATTTCAGAAGCTTTGCACTTAAGCTTTTTATTTTTCCAACAAGGATTTTTGCCTCCAATTTTCACATGGTTGGTTTCTAACCAGTTTTTAAATCTCAGCATCACCTTCTTAGAGAGGGCTTTCTTGACAACCTTATTTAAAATAGACTGCCATCTTCCAGATGCAACCTTTTATATTACCATGTGTCATTATTTAATGACTCATTTGTTCACGTGTCTGCTGTTTATCTTATCCCACAATTTAAATTTTATGAGGCCAGGGGTTTTGTCTGTCTTATTTACAGTGCTTAGGACAGTGCCCAGGACATATGTAAAAACTTCATAACCACTAACTAATGTGTGAGTGAATGACAGAATGAATACTGCTGGGTGAGGAAGACAAGCCTGGGAGTAATACAGGCATAATCCCCTTTATCATTGGGTTTACATTGTAGTGGAGAAATCAGACAATTAAGCCAATAATTGAACTATATGATGATTGGAGCAACTGTAGGGGAATAGAGTATATCTTTAGAGTCATAGGTTGGCCCCCTAATCTAGACTGGATGTTAGGGAGAAGTATAGGTAATCAGGCAAGTTTACTTGAGGGAGTGATTTCTAAACTGAGTTCTAAAAGGTAAAAAATTAGCCTTGCAAGGGAGAATGGAGAAGCAGCAGAGGACTTAGAGACAGAGAATACTCTATAGAAGACTATGCACATTCAAGGAATTAAAAGAAGTTCTGTGGAGCTTGAACTGCACAGTGCGAAGGAGAGAAAAATCAGAGATGGGGCTAGTGTGGGAAGTAGCGGTGAGCTCATATAACCTTTCCTAATGTTTTAAATCAGAATGAGGCAAGTGAAAAGGGTATATAAGAGTTACTGAAGAGCAGGATTAATTGAGAGGGTAAGGCACACAGACACTAAAAAGTGATGAGTCTAAGGCATAAGTGTGAACTCTGTTTCAAGGATTTGTTAGCAATAGGGGAAATCACTGAATGTCTTCCATCTTCCCAATTAAGTACAGAGTAATATGACTTCCTGGGATATGAAGCAGTGACATTTCCCTCTTCAATACATTTTGCTTTAAATAAAGAATAAATGTGGGTTGAAGCCAGGCTGCCAAAAAGAACAATCACAACACATTTGTTGATACTAAGCTAAAATGTTTACAATCCACCAAACAAATGAGACATTTACCAGTAAAATGTTAAATGATTTCCAAGTGTAGATTACACAATTTTCATGCAAAATGCATGAAGTTATTCTCTTACTTAACAAACTATCTCTTTGCTGCTTTTTATAATTATAATTCACATAACATAGAGTTCATTATGGTTGTTAGGATATGCACTATGTTGTGCCATCATCACCAATATCTAATTCTAGAACATTTCTATCACCCCACCCAATAACTATCAACACTCAATTCCACTCCCTCCCTTCCTTATCCTCTAACAAACCACTACATAATACTTGTGTTTAAATTATAAATATTAATATAAGTGAGGATGTTCACAAAGATAAACTTAAACATTAGCCGGGCATGATGGCACATGCCTGTAGTTCCAGCTACTTGGAAGGTTGAAACGGTAGGATCACCTGAACCCAGCAGGTCTTGACTATGGTGGCCATGAGTAGGCCACCGCACTCTAGACTGGGAGACAGAGTGAGATTCCGAATTGAAAAAAAAAAGATAGGCTTAAACAAACCAGTACATATTGAAAGACAAAAAAGAAGAGTTTTTGTCACTGTTTTCTAATTCAGGTTAGCTTTTTTTTTCTCGACTACAATAGCTTTAGAGGGTACAAATAGTTTTTGGTCACATGGATGCTTTGTGGAGTAGTGAAAACATCTGTACCGACCACCTTCAGCTGTGCACATTGTACAAAATAGGTGATTTTTTATTCCTCTACCCTTTCGTACTCTACCCCTTCTGAGTCTCCAATGTCCATTAGGCCATTCTCTATGTCTTTGCAGATCCTCAGTTTAGCTCCCACTTATAAGTGAGAACATGTAGCATTTGGTTTTCTGTTTCTGTGTTAGATCTCTTAAGAAGATATTTCTAATACCATTCTTGTTGCTGCAAAAGACTGTATTTCATGCTTTGTGATGGCAGAATAGTATCTATGGACTATATATAGCATTCTATATATATTCCATACATGTGGAATACTATATAATACTATGAAATATATATAGTATTCCATATGTAGCCTATACAAATGGAACATAGTATTACACACACACACACACACACACACACACACACACACACACACATACGAGTTCTGACAAGTAAATTTGCAAACTCATCTTAGGAAAAGTGCTACATACCTCATTTCGGAATTTTGCTCACCACAGCAATTTTGGAACTCTTTCGGGAATGGTCATCAGAACTGTCATCACAAAAATGTCAGAGTTTGAATTAGAGCAAAAACCAAACATTACATTTATCATAAAACTTGGCAAAAGCGGAAGTGAAATCAGGGACACATTAGTCCAAGTTTACGGGGAGAATGTCATAAAAAAATGGCACTGTACAAATGGATTAAACCTTTTCCTGAGGGAAAAGAAAGCATCACTGATGAAGAGACGTCAGGACGACCAGCAATGAACAGAACTGACAAAAACATTGCAAAAATTTGTTGAATTGTGCTTCAAAGCCATCAGCTGACTAAGAGAAGCATAGCAGACCAAATAAACATTGACAGAGAAACAGTTAGAAAATAGTAACTGAAATTTTTGGCATCAGAAACGTGTGTGCAAAAATGATCCCCAAGGAGCTCTTTCATCGTGACAATGCACAAGCTCAAACAGCAGACAATCCTGCATGCCCAGGTCTCCAATCTCAGGGTGGTGGGGAGTTGCAGTCACCTCCAGAGGAGAGCCCTGGGTGCATGAACCCGGGTCTCCCCTCAGATTGACTTTCACTCACTCACTAACACACATCCACTCATATAGAGAGTCTGGTATTGATATGCTTTCACAAAGCAGCTTCTAGGTAAACTAAAAAAAATTGAGGCTGTCACTATCATAGCTGGGGACTTAAACACCGCACTAACAACTCTAGGCAGATCATCAAGACAAAAAATCAACAAAGAGATCTGGAACCTCAACATGATGCTTGACCAAAGGGACTAATTGATACCTACAGAACATTCCACCCAACAGCCACAGAATATACATTCTACTTATCACCACATGGAATGTACTCTAAGATCAATCACATCCTCATCCACAAATCAAGCATAAACAAATTCCATAAGATTGAAATGCCATCATGCACTTTCTCAGACCACAGTGGAATAAAAATCAATATCAATACCAGCAAAGTCCCCCCAAAACTCACAAAGACATGGACACTAAACACCATGATGCTAAACAATCCTGGGTCAACAAGGAAATCAAAACAGAGATTAAAAGATATCTGAAAACAAATGAAAATGGAGAAACATCTTACAAAAATCTCTGGGATGCTTTGAACGCAGTCCTAAGAGGGGAAATCATATCTCTACAAACACACATTTTAAAAATTGGAAAGATCACAAGTTCATAGCCTAAAAAATTGCCTAAAGAAGTTGAAAAAGCAAGACCACCAAAACCCTAACTTCAGCAGAAGAATTCAGATCATCAAAATAAAAGCCCAAATTTGGAACATAGAAGACAAAAATATAATACAAAAAAAATCAATGAGACCAAAAGCTGGTTTTTTTCAAAGGATAAACAAGATTGATGGACCCCTACCTAGACTGACCAAGAAAAAAAGAGAAAAAGCTCAATTAAACACAATCAGAAATGCAAAAGATAAGTCGCAACTGACCCCAAAGAAATACAAAAGATTATCAGAGTCTACTATGTATACCTGTATGAAAACAAACTACTAAGTACACGTGCATGGAAAAAACTCAAAAACGTAAATGAAATGGAGGACATTCTGACATCATACAATCTCACCAAGTTGAAACAAGAAGAAATCAATACTCTAAATAGACCAATAGCAACCCAGGAAATTGACTATGTCATAAGAAAACTACCTACAAAAAAAAACCCTGGACCAGATGACTTTACAGCAGAATTCCACAAAACATACAAGGAGACACTGACACCAATCCTATTGAAAGTATTCCAGGCAATTGAGAAAGATGGAACTATCCCCAAATAATTTTATGAAGCTAACATCACACTGATACCCAAACTAGGTAAAGATCCAACAAAAAAAGAGAACTACAAGCCAATATCCTTGATGAACATAGATGCTAAAAATTCAACAAGACTCTAGCAAACCGGATCCAACAATACATCTCAAAAATCATCCACCATGACCATGTAGGCTGCGTCCTCAGGATGCAGGACTGGTTCAACATCCGCAAGACCATAAACATAATTAAATACATCAACCACATATGTAAAGACAAAAATCATATGATTACATCATTAGATGTGGAAAAAGTATTTGATAAAATCCAGTACCCCTTCTTGACAAAAACCCTCAAACATCTAGGCATAGATAGAACATAACTCAAAATAGTAAGAACCATCTACAAGAAGCCCACAGCCAACATATTGCTAAACAAACAGAAATTGGAACCATTTCTCCTGAAAACTGGAACAAGATAAGGATGCCCATTCTCACCCCTCCTGCTCAACATAGTATTGGAAGTCCTAACTAGAGCAATCAGACAAGAGAAGGAAATCGTGGGTATCCAAATAGGAAAAGAGGAAGTCAAGTTATCCCTCTTTGCAGAAAACGTGATCCTATACCTTGAAAACTCAACAGAATCTGTCAAAAACCTCCATGCACTGATAGAGGACTTTGGCAAAGTTTCAGGGTATGAAATAAATGTGCAAAAGACAGTCATATTTCTATACACCGACAATAAACAAACAGAAACCCAAATAAAAAGTACAATACTATTCACAACACTCACACACACAAAAAAATGGCATGAGTGGCATTTTACAAATCATATTGAACATTTTCTGTGGTGGACTAATGTCTTCTCTGGTGGAACTCATGTCACCCTACAAAATGACTTTCTTTTCTGAATTCATCCTCAATCTTGTCTACCTTACCCTGACAATGGTTCTTACTTCAGAGTTTAACCTATTGTTAACTATTTAATTTCAGAAATAAAAGAGATTATGTTCCCACCGGAAGAAGTTTTGTGTATAATTTCTTTTTCACAAATTGATCATTAATTTCCTTGTGAAAATTATTCAAAATACACTACACACTGAGGGATTTCTAATGCAGATCTGAGGCATAGATCTCTCCTACTAAGAATCTCTGAGCTAACTGGAAAAGCAAACCATAAAAGACCCATTTATAAACACTATGCCTTATTTTTAGTAAGTGTGTGTAAATTAAATGTGTATAAATTTTTACTGAAAGTGCATACATAGCAAATATCTATAAATTTACTGTTAAAGTAAATTAAAATGGAGACAAGGACTGAAGAATTCCTGAGCAAAGTCAGATATGTCTCATAAGTCACCTTAACCTTTCTTGATTTGCAAACATAGCAAAACTTAAACTATTATTTATAAATGGCTGCTTAAGAAAAAAGAGCACTTAAGCTCAACCAAGCCAAAACAGCTAAAAACTTCTCCATATGGTCCATATGTAATTAGAGACTTTTCAAAGGTTTGGATCAAATAAAGCAGCCATATAATTAGAACCAGTCAAATATTTTCTTTGCATTACTTCTATGTTCATCCTATAAAAGAATTCCCTTGTACTTCCTTCACAGACTTCCCCAACCACTTCTGGTTTGCAGTTACCCAATTCATGAATTTCTATTTGCTCAAATAAAATTGCATTGTATCTTAGTTTACTTTGTAACAATATTAAATATGTATACATATTTATGTGTGTATGTATATATGTTGTGTAAAACTGACTATTAGGCATTGGTGCTAGAAAATTAGGAATAAAAGATATAATCAAAGTTGTATTATCTGCTATGAGATGTAGAAAAGTGCTTTATGAAACAAAGTTTCAGAAATTAAAAGACAGACTAACAGCTTAAGTCAATAAAAATTAAGGGAAAACTGGGTTGGTATTGATATGGATTTTTCAGGTCAACCTAGGTTTCAAGAGTGTCAGCTCAGTGAGTCAACTAGCCAAGGCCCAGAGAGTGTCAGCTAGACGGGCTGGCAAGTCTTGCCCCAGGAGTGTTGGTTCTAATGGGCTGGCAAGCCAAGCCCTCAGAGTGTTGCTGATTTGGCGGTCTGGCAAGCCTAGCCCCAGGAATGTCTCAGCTTCGGAGTTTTACCTTCTGCTGGCAGTTCTCCTGGTTCAGACATCTCCATTGTTGCTTATATAGCCCTAAGACAGAGCCAATTGGCTAGCACTAGCTGTGAGCTGATTGGTCAGCACTAACTGTGTTGACTGATCAGTACTAAGGAACAATCAGCAGTAGGTTGATTGGCACCTGACAGCTAGCTTATTGGCTGTTTTTCTATCTCAGCAGTACTTGAGCTCTAGCTTGAGAGGCTTGTAGGGAATTAGTTTAACAATGCCAGTTAATCAGCCCAAGAGGACTGCAAGAAGTTAACTATATTGTTACTGGGGGACCCACCTTGTCTGCCTGCCTAGCTTTTCTCTGGCTATCTCTCCTCTAAGTAAATCTCCTGCATTGTACCAATAAGCCAAACACTGTTAAGTCATATAAGAGTAATGGAAAATTAATAGTCTTTTTTAGAGTTCTCACTTTCTGATAACTGGGAAAAATATCTCCCATATTAAAAAAAAAAAAAAAAAAACTACTGTCATGATACTATCTAAACATGTACGTTAAATGACTCTCTGAGTAATCAAATGACCCTTTTTATCTCTTCTCAAATTTTAAATCTTGTGTGAGCAAGGAGTATATTTTACTCATTCACAAACAATAGGTATGCAACAATATTTGAGAAAGGAATTTTATGAAAGGGTGATTAGATTCGTTGATTCTAACTCTTATCTCACTATTTGTTCTATGCAAGTTGTACTATAGCCTAAATATGAAAGACAGAGAGCAGTTAGGACAATAAAAAGGTGAAACATTAAAAGTTGATCTTTTAAAAGTTGACATTCACCATTGCCTTGCTAAGAATGGTGTGGCTATGTGGTCTTTGAACTATGGCCAGGCCATGTTTTCTGAAGCGTTGGCCCCCTCCCTTACCTTGGGGAGGTGAATCTCCTCTTTCTCTCTCTCTCTCTCTCTTTCTAATTTACTTTATAAATAAACTATATTTTCTAACATAAAAAATAGAAGTTGACATTAATGTAGAGCTTTTGATTAAGGTGTCAGTAAAAGTGACAGATGTTTTATTTGCCCAAGGACCAAAGACAGAAACTCAACAACTAGTTGAGACTATTCTTTCAGAGACTCAAGAGATCTAGGCCTGGGAATCAGTCTATCTGATTTGCATGGAACCACAGAGAACATAAGTAACAAATAATAAAGAAGCAATGTTTCTCTGTGTTTTAGTTCTCAAAGGATTAGTTTGGTTTACATAATATAGAATGGGGGAATGTGGGCTACTTGGGAGTCTGGAGATACATTCTAAAGCAGTGCTGTATAGGCATAAAATTCTTTTGAAAACATATTTCCTCTTTGAAACTCATGCAAGTTTGACAGTGTAGTTTATTTTATATTTGTGCTTGCTTTAATGACCATGAAGACAATTCACTTCCTAATTCTTTGAGTAATTTTCACTAGGCCTAGCACCCAGTAAGTCACCAATAGATGCATGTTAAATGAATAAAAACATCACTTTAATTGTCTTCCAATTAGAAATGTAATACACTTTGAATTTTTTACATTTATCTTATTGATAATGAACAATATATCATTGTACTGAATCTGTCACCATTGGAAAATTAGTTTGAATTGAAACAGTTAACATCTTCTGCTGAACTTCACCTGTTTGTCTTAGTGTCATATTGTATAAGATCTCATTCTTACCTAAGAAAAAAACATGATTGGCAAACTTGTTTTCTTCTTTTTTTTATGAACTTTGTTAGTTATCCTGAGGGAAGACTCCCAGACTTCCACTAAAGAAATAGAACAATGCAAAGCTTGAGGATTTTGTTCATGGAAATTTTAATAAATGCATCTTCCTATTGAAATATCAAGACAATTGTTGCCAAGTCCTGGGGTGAAAGTGTCTCCACTTCACTGGTCAAGCTATTATCACTGTGTTGCAAAAAAATTTAAACAAAGGTCTTTTAAAAAATTTTTAATGACTACTGTTGATGCTCTTTACTGTTAATCTTCTCATTTTCATTCTATGCAGATAGACTGAAAATCTCAAATAACTCATTTTCTCACTAAGTTCTTATTCATGTCTCAAACATTATTTTCATGGCTGCCATTTTGTTGTGTGCAGTTGGATTATTTAATTTTTTGCCTTGCAATTAATTGATTGTAAGTACTCAGTCTTGAAAAAAAATTGCTATATAAACAAACATTGTGTTACACTCTTAAATAAAGTTAACAATGAACTAATCCATGTAGACAGATTGTTACCTTTTATTATAGTGCCTTTTCCCTCAATTAAAAAAATAGATATTAAGACATAAAATTGAAAACTGATGAACATCTTTACTCTTGTCGTGTCTATAGAAGAATCCAAGAGAGTTACTTTCTATTTGACTATATATCTGACCAAAAAAACCTTTCTTTTTCTTTTCTAAGCTTTTAAATTTAATTTTTCATTAACAAATAACAATTATATATATGATATATTTATGGGGTACAATGTGATGTTTTGTTATGTGTTTTTAAAGAAATCCTTTTAACAGTATTTACCATTTGCTTCCTTAAAACCAACTGCTACAAAGAGTTTGCCTTGTGATTTCTTACTGATTTGTGATGAAGAAAGAAGTGACTGCAGGTACATTTTCAGGGCACAATGTTTTGTCTGTTATGATTTGGCTCCATCTGTGCACATATCTCTGAGATACACTTTTTTCTTCGTCAAGGCTGCCTCATAAAAATCACACATTTGTTGCTAAAATGTGTTCACAAGTTTTTTTTTTAGATTGTTAATCATGGTGCAAATTAGCATGTAGTCACAGACCTAAGAAACAAGATGTTTAACTGATCATGAGGAAGCTTATTTTTTTTTCAATAAATGGTATGGCTCTTCATATACTTCATTCTTTCCTTGAGCTTACTTTCTGGATTTCATTCTTTCCTCTATCCCTTTTTGGTCACCAGTCTAAAGACATATTTCCTTCTTGGTGTTTATGTTGTCCTGGTTATAATAGCACTATGTTTTTTCATAACACAAATGACTATATTTTTTCAATCACTGCCTACACATAAAAAGTTTCTATGCTCCAGGCTTTCAAGGCAAAATGGAAGTTCACCAAAATGGGAATTGTATTCTTATGATTTTGCATGTGAGTATTCTGTGTGACAAAATATTAAAAGAAAATAAAAATGTGATATTTTCCAAATCTTCAAAAGTTTCACAGCCAGAAAGATGATTTCCCTGAACCCATGCACATATTTGTTCACAAGTGTGTCCATATTTTCCAACTTGAAGAGCACAATAGAAAAAAGATGCTCTGGGACACATGGACTAGGTAGCCTTGAGGCATTTAAGTTATATTTGATTGAAAGCCAGGTCTTCCATCTCCTGACCTGAAGAAAGTATATCCCCAGGTCTATTTTATCTTCCTATTCCTAACTGTTTACCTGGATACAGTTTCTGCTATGATAACTCTTTAAAACTATAGCAAAATTATGTTTGCTGGCTTTGAGGCTACTTGACTGAAAATTTTCTACTGCTGAAGATGACAGTATATAGGAGGAAAAGAGGAGAGGATTACGTTCTCAGGACTTAACTCCTGAAAAACATGTTAGTCTCTTTATGTGATAACAGAAATGCCAAAGAATTCTAGATCTTTCTGCAACTCCTATTTATGTCACCATGTCTCCTGCTGTTTCATCCCTCCCCTCTGTCATCCTCTTATACAACCTAAGTGACATGAATCTATTAACTCAAAACTTTTTTGCTATGAGGTGAATACTTTATCAAAAAAAAAAAACCACCTGAGAAAGCAGAGGACGTATGCTCAACTTTGTAAAACACAGTATCTGATGAGAATGATTTTAAGCTTGCTTGAGTCCTCCAACTTTATTAGTCAGTGTACAAGTGTATTAGGGCTAATCCTTGCATAAAAACCAAACTCAGAACGCCACAGAAAATTAGAGTGAGATTTTATTGCAGGTTGGAGGTCCCTGAGAAATGCATGCTGAGGTAGAAATTGACCTTCAAAAAACGTATTGAGACATGCTCTAGAATCATCATCTGCAGAAGGGGAGGGAAGAAAGCAAGATTGGACAGCAAGAAAAACTGAGGTAAAATGCAGTCTCAACAATGGTCAGAGCCCAGTGCCACAAGAAGTTCTGTAGGTGGAAGCATCCTTCAAATTAGTCCCACATTGTGATGAGGATGCCAAGCCTTTATATTTCCATTTCAACTAGGCATGGGATGTATACTACCCCCAAGAAGGGAGTGAGTGATATAGGTATGTGCTTAGGAAAAGCTGCTCTCTCCAAATAAGAGCAAATTCCAAAGAAAAATGACACCTAAATGTTCCCTGCACTTAGACTAACAAGCTCTTCTGAACTGAACAGGTATCTGGGTAGCATATCACAACATACCGCAATAATAACCATTTTTCACCCCAAGCCTTGATGTCTCTACTGACCCTGCCAAATGAATGTATCATAAAGTAGATGTTTCTTAAGACAGAAGAACATGAAAATGTGCCTAATAAGAAATAGTAGATATTTCAAATTCAAGATTGAAATAATTTTTTAAATTGCATATTAGAATATCTAGCCTTAATTTTTTGTTTAATCTCCATTTTACTTTCTTTTTTTTTTTTTGAGTTGGAGTCTCACTCTGTCACCCAGACTGCTGGAGTGCAGTGGCTGCTCCCGGCCACCGCAGCCTCGACCTGCTGGGCTCCGGTGATCCTTCCGCCTCAGCCTTCCAAGTAGCTGGAACTACAGGCGCGCGCTACCTCGCCCGGCTAATTTTTGATTTATTGTAGAGATGAGGTCTCGCCAAGTTGCCCAGGCAGGTCTCGAACCCGCAGGCTCAGGCAATCCACTCACCTCAGCCTCCCAAAGGCGCGGGATTACAGGCTGAGCCACCGAGCCCAGCTTCCATTTTACTTTCAAAGATTGAGTATTATAATAATCTATACAATTTATTGAAATTTATGTTATAAGCACCATCCTAAAGGCTTTCATACCATCCTGCAACAAATCTAAGGGTTATATAATGTCACACACAATTGTGTGAAGAAATTAAGGCTCAGGGAAATTAAATACATGGTCCTTGGTCACATAGCTAATGGACTTCTGAGTTGAAATGCACATGTGTCTAACTCCAAGGCCTGTGTGTTTTCTACAACTCTGCACTGTTTCTTGGGTTCAGAAACTATATTTAAAATATAACTTTACATTTTATCAACCCTAAAATGGAGTGTTTTTCTACCACTTTCAAAAGTCAAAATGGACACTGTTCTTGATCTTAGTAACCTGAAACTGATCTAGATTCTTTGATCAATTTTCTCAAGTCTGAAAAGGAAATAAAAATATGTGCCTCACCTATATAAATAGGTTATGATAATCAAGTGCGATAACACACACGTGACATAAAAACTGTGAGATGCTAAAAATATACATCTTAACAATTGTTAACATTTACACTAACAGCATCTGGCAAATTGACTCAGTATTGGACAATTTGAAAAAGCATATGCCCTGATGCCCTGATGTGCATGCTCATCTGATAATGTATATCTATAACCTCTGCCTTCAGGCCTTAAAATATCAGATGATATTAATGCTCAAAAGAAAGAAAAGAAGGTCATATTTTTATTTTAATGAAACAAAGTGACTTTAAAAGTAAAAATATTAATTCTATTAGTTAATTACAGTCACCACATAAAGGTACAACGTGCTTTGTGAAACGTAAGATTTTGCAACTGTGAAAAACTACACACTGGATGTTTAGGGACAGGTTATTTCTTGAATTTTTCCTTTTTTTCCTTTGGCCTTCTGGACTGTTCTATTAATATGAATGATAGCTAAATAAGAAGGAGAGTATAGGATAACACTGGCTCAGCAGACATCCAATAACCCTGCAAATACAGGGTTGCTTAGCAGAGAATGATTTGGAGAATGTGGCTTAAACTGAGACACAATTGAGGCTTTTTTTCCTTATGGACCGGCAAAGCAGAAAATCTATTTACCCAATAAACTTCATGGAAATGAGGCTAAACACAGAAAAATAATGGCAACCTGATTCATCAATAACTAAGAGGATGTGGTAAGGAGACTACAACACACATGGGCACTAGCCTTTAACACAGAGCCATCCCACTAGTAAAACATAACCTAATAAAAATAGCATCTCTACCAAAAAGAAGAGCTATTAAGTGGGTGAAAAGAAAGGCCAAAACCAATAAAGTAGATGTTTTCTCTATTCTCTGAAAGTAGAAAATGGAAATATACTCTAGAGGGTTTGTTACTTGTTACGTACATAACACTTCAACACCCCACACGCACACGCACTTTCCCACAAGTAGATTCTCTGACGAATTCTTCAGTAAACAGAGACACACTCCTTACATTAAAGCAAAAAGTGCTTAAAGGGAACCCAAAACAAATGAATCACAAAATTCAATGTGATGAAAATGACAAATATACCCACATTTATCTACAGATTCAGTATAGTCTGAAAAAAATCCCCAGGGTTTTTGTCAACTTAAGAAACATATTCTAAGATTTATGTGGAAAAGGATCAAAATAGCCAAAATACACTTTTAAAAAGGAGACAATAAGGAAGACATGCTCTATTAGCCATAGAAATTAGGACAGGATGTCTGTTGGCACAGCAATAGAAAAATAAACCAATGTAACAGAATAGATTGTCCAGAAATAAATCCATACAATATGTAAATATTTGCTAAATGCAGCATTGAAGATTAGTGAAAAAAGGACAGTTTTTTTTTTCAGTAAGTGCTACAGGGTTTTAAAAACAATACATATGGGAAAAAGTTATTAGATCTCTACCTTACCCTATCCTATCTTACCCTTAACAAAAATTAATTTCAGAGAAATCACAGAACTAAATGCAAATGACAAAACTATAAAGCCTTTAGAAAATGACACGAGTGAATATTTTCATGACTATGTAGAAGGGGAAATACACTTAAATAAGATAAAAAAATAATAGCTAAATTACCATTTTAAAAGTAAGAAATTCTGTTCATCAAAATGCATCATCAAGAGAAATAAGAAAAACTGCAAAACTGAAGAATGTATTTGTATAATATTTAACTGAAAAAGAACTGGAAGCCAATATATATGTATATATATTTTACATATGTATATTAGAAATTTATACAAATATATTTTATATATAATCTAATATGTGTGTGTGTCAAAAAATATAATGTCTAGAGACCAATAAGAAAATGGGTAAAAGATTGTAATAAATACTTCAAAAGAAGAAAATATATTTAAAAGATGCCTTATCTTAAACATTATTAAAAAATGGAAAATAAACCAATTTTACACTACCTAATTGAACAAATTCAGAAGTTTAGCAATTCAAACTCTTATGAGTTGTTGATACAAGTGGTATTTGGTACAATCCCTCTGGAAAATCATGTAACAATATTCAGCAAAGTTGAAAATATGAGTAGCATATAACCCTGTGGTTCTCATGCTAGGTATAATTATCAAGTAACTTTTGTATGTGTGCACCAAAAAACATGTAAAAAAGTGTTCATTACTGCATTATTTGTATGAATTCCTGACTGGAAACAACCCAAATATCCAAAAAAGGTAAAACTGAAAAAATACAATGGCATAAAATAGAATGCTACACAACATTGAAAATTACCAAGCCATTGCTAAATACAGTGAGCTTATATAATATGTTAAGTAATCAAAACAAGTCATAGAAGTATATATACAACAGTACTTTATTTATATGATGCTCAAAAATAGACAAAAACAGGTTATCTTGTTTAGATAACTACAAAGAAAACAAGAAATTGTTATTTTATTTAAAATACTTTATTTAAATTACATTTTTAATGTTGGAATCGTGGGGTACATGTGAGTATTTAGAGTATTTACTACATAAGTAACTCACGTGCAGGTGAGGTTTGGCTTATTTTTTCTTTTCTTTTCTTTTTTTTTTTTTTTTTTTTGAGTTGGAGTCTCACTCCGTCACCCAGACTGGAGTGCAGTGGCGGCTCCCAGCCACCGCAGCTTCGACCTGCTGGGCTCCGGCGATCCTTCTGCCTCAGCCTTCCGAGTAGCTGGACCTACAGGCGCGCGCTACCACGCCCGGCTAATTTTTTTTGGATTTTTTGTGGAGATGAAGTCTCGCCAATTTGCCCGGGCGGGTCTCGAACCTGCGGGCTCAGGCAATCAATCCACTCACCTTAGCCTCCCAAAGCATGGGATAACAGGCTGAGCCACCAAGCCCAGCTATTAAAACAATTGACTTTTTTTTTACCCTACCCAGTACTATACATATTATTCTAAGTTATTTTTGTTTTTTTTAAATTTTGATGTCCTGGGTCATATTTTCTAATAAAAAATTTGAACTGTCAAAGTTGAAAAGATACAAAGTAGATAAATTACAGACCAATTTTAATTGTGTCATAGAAAAAGTGGCATTTGAGTTACGGTTGAAAGGTACATGGAAATTTTTTTTTTTTTTTTTTTTTGAGTTGGGAGTCCCACTCGATCGTCCAGACTGGAGTGCAGTGGCCGCTCCCGGCCACCGCAGCCTCGACCTGCTGGGCTCCGGCGATCCTTCCGCCTCAGCCTTCCGAGTAGCCGGAATTACAGGCGCGTGCTACCACGCCTGGCTA
>CAUYQG010211366.1:0-34792 GCA_963574415.1 Tarsius wallacei | reverse complement strand
GCGCTACCATGCCCGGCTAATTTTTTTGATTTATTGTAGAGATGAGGTTTCACCTGCCCAGGTGGGTCTCGAACCCGCGGGCTCAGGCAATCCACTCACCTCAGCCTCCCAAGGCGCGGGATTACAGGCTGAGCCACCGAGCCCGGCTTAAATAGTGCTTTTTAGTCAGAATTTTTATTCCTTAAAGTTGAGACTCTCTCAAAGTACTGATTTATACCCCTCATTTCAAAATTGAGTATAAAATAGAACTATTTTATAGTATCTTCATAAATGACAGTTCCACCTGTTATGTCACTTAGACCAAAAACCCCAATTTCAACCTCAACTCTTCTCTATATCTGCATCAATCCCCAGCTTGTCATGTCAGCCTTCAAAACAGAGCCAGAATCTCAGCTCTCTTCACTACCTTGATCTACCACTTAGTCCAGGCCACTCCCAGTGCTTGCCTGGATTCTTGCAAAAGACTTCTGACTACTTTTGCACTTGTCCCCATGTCAGTTCTATTCTCAAATCCAGTGGCGTTCCATCTCCCTCGGAAGTCCTTACAGAAGCCCTGAAGTACCTGCACGACCTGCCCGCACCCGCCTCATCCCTGCAGCATCGTCATCTGCCTCTCCTTACTCACTGTTTCAACCACAGTGGCTGCTTCTTCAAACACTTCAGGCATGCTTTTGCCACAGCACCTTTGCACTAGCTCTTTCCTCTGCGTGGAATACCCTCCCTCACGTACCTGCATGGCTTACTCCTTCACCTCTTCCAGGTCTTCACTCAGATGTCACCTTCTCATGAGTCTTTTCTATTTTATTTAAAATAGAAACCCCTATCTCTGTTCACCCCTCTTCACTGCTTTATTTTTTCTAATGCTTATTACCTTACAATAAAATTTATATTTTGCTGATTTATCTGTGTTTTTTGTTGTTGTTGTTGTTGTTTTTTGAGTCGGCGTCTCACTCA
The DNA here is from genome assembly GCA_963574415.1 of Tarsius wallacei. Lineage (NCBI taxonomy): Eukaryota > Metazoa > Chordata > Mammalia > Primates > Tarsiidae > Tarsius > Tarsius wallacei. Next base: position 33,838 of record CAUYQG010211366.1, on the reverse strand, counting down.
GTCGCCCAGACTGGAGTGCAGTGGCCGCTCCCGGCCATCGCAGCCTCGACCTGCTGGGCTCCGGCGATCCTTCAGCCTCAGCCTTCCGAGTAGCTGGAACTATAGGCGCGCGCTACCACGCCCGGCTAATTTTTTGATTTATTGTAGAGGTGAGGTCTTGCCAAGTTGCCCAGGCAGGTCTTGAACCCGCGGGCTCAGGCAATCCACTCACCTCGGCCTCCCAAAGCACGGGATTACAGGCTGAGCCACCGAGCCTGGCTTATCTGTGTTTTATTTATCTTTCTTCACTGGAAGCTTCATGAAGGCAGGGATTTTCACCTGTTTTTTTATTGTTGTAAATGAACATAACTATCAGTATTACCCAATTACCAAGCTATTCCATATATCAAATTCATACTATTTTAAAAATATATAAATTGTATTATCAATTCATACTTATGAAGTTTTTTAAAGATGTAAATGCATAAAGTAAAAAAATGAGTTCCTTTCCTTTCCTATCCCACCAAATTATACCCTCCAGAATTAGCCAGTGCTAATCGTTTCTTATCTACTATTCTAGATTTTTTTTCTGAGTACAAACATACATGCATGGTTCCATACAATAGGTGTGTATAAAACAATGGTAACATTTTCAGTGTCTTGATTTTTTTTTTTACTTAACAGTTAACCTAATCTGAACATTTTCCATATTAGTGTATATATATGTATTTATATACCTGTATATTTGTGTATACAGTAATGTGCCACTTAACAACAGGGATACATTCTGAGAAATTTGTTGTTAGGTGATTTCATTGTGTGAGAACACGTAGTGTACTTACACAAACCTAGATGGTCTAGCCTCCTACACACCTAGGCTGTGTGATAGCGCCTATTGCTCCTAGTCTGCAAGTCTAGACAGCATGGTACTGCACTGAATACTGTAGGCAGTTGTTACACAATGGTAAGTATTTATGTATATAAACATATCTAAACAAAGAAAACGCACAGTAAGACTACTATTATAATCTTATGGAACCTCTGTTGAATATGCAGTTCGTTGTTGACTGAAATGTTATATGGTACATTAGTGTATATACATAAATATAGTTTGTTTATTTATTTATTTTTATTTATTTATTTTTTGAGTTGGAGTCTCACTCAGTCGCCCAGACTGGAGTGCAGTGGCTGCTCCCGGCCACCGCAGCCTCGACCTGCTGGGCTCCGGCGATCCCTCCGCCTCAGCCTTCCAAGGAGCCGGAACTATAGGCACGCGCTACCACGCCCGGATAATTTTTGATTTATGGTAGAGATGAGGTCTCGCCAAGTTGCCCAGGTGGGTCTCGAACCCACCGGCTCAGGCATTCCACTCACCTCAGCCTCCCAAAGCGTGGGATTACAGGCTGAGCCACCGAGCCCGGCTGTTTTTGTTATTTATGATTTTTGCTATTATAAACAATAGGTTACTTGGTTTTAGTTTGAACTAAATTTAAGTGCTTTATGTACAGTGAGTGAATAGAGACTCTCATAATTCCTGTTCAGGATAGAAACTTATGATTTTAAAAGGAATAATTTTTTGTTAAAATCTGAATCCACAGTGTTGGATTTACAGTAATTATTAGATTCTCTATCATATATGGTTGTTGCAAGATAAGCGTCAGATTTCTCCTTTCTTAATTTTTCAACTTAACCCAATCTTTACATCTGAAAAACTGATTTTTATTATATGGGGAATGTCAACTTGGCCAATATTTAAAGAAAATAATACATTAAAAACAAAACCTGGCCGGGCTCGGTGGCTCAGCCTATAATTCCGCGCCTTGGGAGGCTGAGGTGAGTGAATTGCCTGAGCCCGCGGGTTCGAGACCCACCTGGGCAATTTGGCGAGACCTCATCTCTACAATAAATCAAAAATTAGCTGGGCATGGTAGCGCGTGCCTACTTGGAAGACAGAGGCGGAAGGATCCCCGGAGCCCGGCAGGTCGAGGCTGTGGTGGCTGGGAGCGGCCACTGCACTCCAGTCTGGGTGACAGAGTGGGACTCCAACTCAAAAAAAAAAGAAAAAAACAACAAAAAACAAAACCTGTTTCATTCTTGTCTATAAAATGCAGCTATAAGCTGATGTTCTTTAAAGAAAAACCAAGATGAAACCTAGAGCCCTTTCCTTCCTTGCTGACAAAGATCTCATGTGTCTGAGAGGGTTGGGCTCTGCTAGGTCATAAGGTCAAAGTGATATTCTTCAAATCAAGAGCTACATGGAAGGCACCTTCTCTCACCAAACTGGGGACATAATTGAATAAGCCACTTCCCTCCACAAGTACTGTAAATCACTGAAGCTTTTAAGATTACACTTCACAAACTCTTGAGGGAGAAATGGGGGTCCACAGAGACCACAGGTCTTGGATGTCATGTCTGTTACTTTCAATAAAAGCCTTAAAATAATCTATTCTTTCCTATTAACATATCTGAGTTGCTGTATCTTTTAGCCAAAAAAATGAGTTTTCTATAGAAGTATATTATGAAAGTAACCAAGTTTTTGGCACCTACTTAAAATCTTACTTTGTATGCAATACTATCCATAGCAGAGCTGTTCAATAAAATAAAATTCAAGCCACTTATATAACTTCAAATTTTCTAGTAACTTCATTTAAAAAGTAAAAAGAAACAGGTGAAATTAATTTTGATAATATTTTAATGTAACCAAGTATATCCAAAATATTATGTCAATGTGTAACCAACATAAAAAGAATGAGAGAGTTTTCCTTTTTTTTCTAGTATATGTCTTCAGAATCTGCTTACATTACATCTCAATTTGGATACTAAATTTTCACCAGAAATACTTTATCTGATTTTTATAAAATTTACAGTTTAATAAGCATATGCATAATGTAAGTTGTTCCAGATATAATGAAAAGGTATTGAATAGCTGAACTGAGTTGTTAAATTTAAATTTGAGTTTTAAAATTTAAGGTAATTAAAATTAAGTAAAATACAAAATTCAGTTCCTCAGTCAACACTAGCCTAACCTTTCAAAGGCTTAGTAGCCACAGTTAGCTACTGGCTGTGGTATTGGTCCCCATATTCTATAGTAACTATTCTTAAAGGGGATATATTCTTCTTTATAAAATGGTGATACAACTTACTCATTGATATATGTTAGAAGAATGAGCAACAGCAGGCTACTCATCCATGTGGATATTGTTGATATATTTCTATGTGTTCAATATCATGTTTCTTTATGTTATAAGTTCTTATGTTTTATTGTATTTTATTTATGTTTTTATTTTACAAGTCTTATTAGCATCAGATTTTCTGGTCTTATGAGTCCCTTGGTGACCTAGTTAATCATATTTTTGTATTCTTTAAGAGACATTTATTTTTTTACTGATTGCCTAAGATGTCTAATTCTTAATTAACTTGATAGAGACACCACTCACTTGGAGATTGAACCCTTCACTCTTCTCGGCGTTTGTGCTGGCCTGATCCCATACCCTCATCATAACCAGTCCCCAAGAAACACATATCAGTGTGCCATGGGGAAACAAGCCATGGGTAAGATTTCCTTCTTGAACTTGGTTCTCAGTACTTGGAGAAAAGTCTCAAATCTTTATTCTTACTAGTATATATTACATGTTTGGACAAATCAGGCGTTGGGAACACCTGAGGGTTACCAAACTCAGAGAGTTGCTTGTGGAACTGCAATGCCTGCTGTCCTGTCACGGATACATCTAAACAAAAATGGAGAAAGCCTCTCTGAACTTGTTTCCTTGACCAAACAAAGGGACATATAATAAACATAGAATTATGAGGGAATAAATATAAAAAGAAAGCCCTATAAAATGTAAGTTGTTAACCATGAGATGGTAGAAAGAACAGAAAAACTCAAAGAGGAAGAGGGAGAAAAAGCAGAGATGAAGATGTACAACGCATGTTAGATTGTACCTAGTGATTGCCTGGATGACAACCATTCAACCCATTATATCCTTGCAGTTGCTACTATGTCTTCTAAAACTTACCTAATTCATGTCACACTAATTTCTGAGTTCATTTTCTTTCCTCTATTCTGTTTTTCCGTTCGTCTATCTATTAGTTTTATTTATCCATTCATTTATGACATTTATTGAGCATAACAATGGACCAGACATGGGGGCTGGAGCCTGGAAATATGGGGATGAGACAGAGCCCTGTGCTTGAGGAATTCAGAGTCTCCTAAGAGATACTGACAAAAGTGTTTCAATCTGGTGTGGTAAATGCGATAATAGACTGACAACCAAGATCCAAGAAAATTAAGGAGGAAGGTCACTTGAGGTGAGAGAGCGGGTTGTTTCTGAAAGATGGAGCTGAGCTGAGTCTTGGAAGACAGTGAATATTTCTCAAAGGTATAGAAGCATAAGCAAGCATGGCATGGGAGCGTCTGGTACTTTGATGTGGCTGCCTAGTGTAGTAGGGGTGTAGAGGCGTGCTGAGGAGGTGCCATATGTTAGGAGTTTGGGTTTTATCTTGAAGATGATATTACCAGGTTAAAAAAAGTCCTAGAGACTTTTTTGAAGTGTTTTTAAAAATCATTTAAACTCTAATAAGTTTTTAAATTTTCTTTTTGTATATGTCTGTGGCATCGATAAAACTTTCTATCTCTGATTTAAAGCATGATACTAGGAGCTTCATAAAGAAACCGTAAAAATGTAGAGGGAATGCTGTTTGCATTGCCTATGAGTAATATCCAGGGTACAGTTAGTGCCGCAGTCACCAGCAACCAGCTGCAACTGATCATAGCTTGACAATTAAAGAATCCTATTTTTTCATTATGGGTAGAGAACATATTCGTTTCTTTCCAAGTTTTTATATTGCTCTTTGGTGTAGCTACCAAGAAATAAAAAGCAATTTTTCCTGCTACCATTTACCTGAATGATGTAATGCTTGGCAGTTCGGAATAATTCCCAGTGGGAAAATCTAAATAGCGGCTCATCAATTTAGCCTTTTCCATTCATCCTCAGTAGCAGTGTAGGCTGATTTCCCGCTTGTGCTTCTGACTTGCTAAACAAGTTGAAATATACAGTACTGAACCCTGTGTGTCATGAAAGGGCTATCACTTCTATTGGGTTTACCAAACCATTTTGTTTCATGATGTGAATCCCAGCTGAAACAATACACCTTTTGTGTAGAACCTTCAACAGAATTAACAGAAGACTAATCACTTCATCGCTAATGCCACTCTTTAGTGTGTTTGAAGATTGAAACAGAAAGGGCTGCATCTATCTCCACTTAGTGAAGCTTTCTTTAAAAAATAAAGAATAGATGAAGAAAAGAAATAATATTTTATTTTTGTAATTCCCCTCCCCACAAAACAAAACAAAACAAAAAATCTTTCTATGTGGCCATGAGTATCTGAAACGTTTGGTTAGTTACCACACACAGTTAAGCAGGATCAGTGTGTACAGAAAGCCAATTCAGTGTCTGTAGAGTTCTTTTGTAGTTTTCTGTGTGAAGGTTTTTTTTCTCGTTTTGTTTTGAGTGTCATTTGCAATTCATTGTCTGTGTTTTCTGAGGTTGGTGTATTCAGCTGCTCTGACCCTGGGTCCTGCACATTTAGCTCCTTGGATACAATCCTCTGACGTTACTGCTGACGCTAGGAAGACAAAAGCCACTGAATATCTTAAGTAATAAAAAAAAAAGCCTTTGTTACTGTTTGTTATTATAAAACACCTGACTAGAAAGAAAAGCAGCGAGATAAAAGTATATTTAAAGTTGGCACATAACACGGCCACATTTCTCTTTGGACACTGAAATAGCTATAGAAGTATTGAGCAAGGTCTCTATGAAAAATCAAAAAAGGAAAAAAGTCAGCAGAGGGAGAAAACCCACAGCAGATACCCAGGTCTGTAATGCAGGCTTAGCACTTGGAGTAGGACTTCTCTGGATCATTTTAATTCCATGCAGTCTTGACGACTGCTAACTAAAACAATCTATTTTAAATATGAGCCATCGTTGAAGACTGTTTAAATTTACAGAGACTCTATTCAGATTTCCTAAATAATATATTAGTTACTATTCATCTGTCTGCTAGTCCATGTATAGCATGGAAGATAGTAGCCCAGAATTAATTCACTAAATATTCTAGCCAATCTGGAAAATTTGCTATCTACAATTCCCTACCGCCCCCTTTCCTCCCCCTCAACAGAGTGAAGAAATGAAAGTCATTTTCTGTTACTACAAAGAAGGAGACCAAGACTAGCACAAACCACAGAGACTGAAAGTCTTACCTTGTATGTAAGGGAGAGCTAATCCAACATAAAACACCAGCAGAGGGTGTTTCTTAAATCTTAGGCACTTTGAGTTATTAATAAAGTTCAGGTTTCCACACAGTGTCTTACTGTGCTACTGAGAAACTCCTCTCTTCCGTGGATATGGCTGTGTGTGTTGTGACCTGGTTCAGAGCAAGAAGTCAGGTGGACATCTGGAAATGGCAAGGTCTCCAGGTCACTCAGAACTACCAGCAAGGGAGCCGCATTGTGTGTGTCCTCTCGTTGGCACACGATGCCAAGTTCGCATGAGCCATGCTTTCATATCCTGCCCATTTATTACTTGGCAACCCTCTGGTGGAACACTTTCTCCTGTGTAAAAGGATCTTTCAGTCACTATCAGCTCAATTAATGAGTATGCAGCACAGACCTCCCCAGCCCTGACCAAACCAGTGGCGGCTTCTTACCATCCCTTTCCCCCCTTCAACTCCAAACTGCTGGGACTTGGTTTTTTTGTTTGTTTGTTTGTTTGTTTTTAGTTCAGGAGCTAATGGCAGCATCTGGTTTTGTGTTTGTTTTCAATAGATTCTCTTCCTAAGCAGATAGTTTCTTCCCTTTTGTTCCCCCCTTTCAGTTGAATGGGATGTACAAGAAACAGGCTGGAGAATTTGGAGATACAAAAACACGTAATATACAAAGATCTTCATAAAATTGTGTTTCATTCTGTACCTTCTCCCTACTTTCTGTTTGTACTTTTTAAAAAGCATATTTATTCTTTGTTCATTTGAGGGTACAAAATGAAAAAGAGTGTTGGCAAAATTGCCCCTGGAAATTCTTTTTTAGAATTCTGCTATTGGTTAAAAATTTTTTAAAATAATTGTAGCTTTTTTTAGGTTTAAGCTTATGTGGTGTTTCCAAAGACTAGAATGTTGACAATTAATACTTAGGAAGATATGATTAAACTAAAGTTTAGTTTGTAGGTTCAAGTTGGAGGTAGAATAGGTGATATTGAGGGAAATAAGATGAGTGTTTTTATTATTACTAATATTGCTAATATTGGTCATAATGAATGTTGCCATTTACTGAATACTCATATTCTTTAAATACGTTTTTCTTTTAATTTCAATAATGATCCTCTGGAATATAATACATACCTTTTTTTCTGGCAAAAAAGCTGCTAAATCCCAGTTTGGTTGAGTAACATATGAAAGGTCTTTTATATTTTCTATGTAATGTTAACTATAAAACTTACTAAAATTCTTCTCAATGGAAATTAACTTTTTTCCTCACTTTTTCCAGTCCTCTGTGGATCCTGATCAGGCTGCCTTCCCCACTAGACTATAAATTGTAAGCTCCTTGAAGTCAGAAACTGTGTTATTACAGGTTGAGTATCTCTTATCTGAAATGCTTTCAGACCAGAATTGTTTTGGATTTCAGATTTTTTTGGATTTTGGAATATTTGCATATGTATATATAAAATGAGATATCTTGGGGTGGGATCTGTGTCTAAACACAAAATTTATTTGTTTCAAATGTACTTTATACACATAGCCTGAAGGTAAAAATACAGTATTTTAGATAATTTTATGCAAAAATAAAGTTTAACTTGTTTTGAATGTGACCCATCACATGGGATCAGGTATGGAATTTTCTACTTGTGACATCATGGTGGCACTCAAGTTTCTGATTTTGGAGCATTTTGGATTTCAGATTTTCAGATTAAGGATGCTCAACCTGTACAAGGCCGGGGTTAGGAGCACTGGCTCCTTTCACAGTTGAAAATCTGCATATAACTTTTGACTCCCTGAAAACATAACTTCTGATAGCCTGCTGTTGATGGGAAGTCTTACCAAGAACATAAGCAGTCAATTAACACCTATTTTGTATGTTATATGTATTATATACTATATTCTTAAAGTAAACTAGTTAAAAGAAAATATTAGGAAAATCATAAGGGAGAGAAAACATATTTACTATTCATTAAGTGGAAGTGGAGCATTATAAAGGTCTTCATCCTCGTGTTCACATTCAGTTGGCAGAGGTGGAAGAGCAATTGCTGTCTCAGGTAACAGAGGCAGAAGAAAATCCATGTATGAGTGGACTCTTGCAGTTCAAACCTATGCTGTTCAAGGGCCAACTGTATATCCTTTGTGCCTAGCATAGTGCCAGCTTAGAGGTGGTATAGTAAATAATAAATGTCTCAAAAATGAATGGCTGAGAACACTACAATTGTTAAGAAATCGGGGGCAGATTTTTAAAAATAATTTTGGAATAAAGAATAAGTTGGAGGACTTATGCAACCTGATTTCAACTTAATAGAAAGCTGCCTAAAGACAGGATGATATTGACTGAAGGATAGACATAATAGGTCAATGGGACAGAACCAGGAGTCCAGATATAGACCCACACATTTATGGACAATTGATTTTCAGTGAATGTATCAAAACAATTCAGTAGAGAAAGGAAAGTCTTTTCAACAAAATAAAATATCTGCATTTATGTGAAAAAAAAAAAAAGAATATCAACTCCTACCCCATAGCAAGTAAAAAATTAGCACAAAATGGATTGTAGCCCTAAATGTAAGCATTAGAACAATAAAACTTGAAAAAGGAAACAAAGGTGAAAGTCTTCATGACTTGAGTTAAGGTACAAAATGTAAAGCAAAAAAATAAACTGGGCTTTCTCAAAATTAAACTTTTTCTCTTTGAAAAACACTGTTAAAAATATGAAAATGCCAGCCACAGAATGGAAGAAAGCATTTGCAATACATATATCTGATAAAAGATTTGTATCAACGACATATAAATAACTCTTCAATAATAAGGCTTGGTGCAGTGGCTGTCACCTGTTATCCCAGCTCTTTGGAAAGCTGAAGCAAGAGGATCACTTGAGCCCAGGAGTTCAAGACCAGCCTAGGCAGCATAGTGAGACACCATCTATACAAAAGATTTAAAAATTAGTCTGGAGTGGTGGCTCATGCCTGTAGTCCTAGCTACTCTGGAGGCAAAGGTGGGAGGATCACTTGAGCCCAGGAGTTCAAGGCTACAGTGAGCTATGATTGCACTAATGCACTCCAGCATGGGCAACAGAATGAGACCCTGTGTCAAAATAATAAGCCACACAACCCGATTAAAAGATGGACAAAATAAAAATAAACCAAACACCTCATAAAGTTTTAGAATGAAATAAACTCATGAAACTATTTTCAACACGAATAGTTGTCAGGTAAATACAAATTAAAACCACTATGGGATACTACTACACACTCGTTAGAACTTATACTAACATACTAACAGAAGTGCTGATACACTGCTGGTGGAAATATAAGATGGTATAATCACTCTGGAAAATAACTGGAAGCTTCTTGAAATTAACCATACCCTTGCCAGACAACTCAGAAATTTCTCTCCTGGGTATTTACCCAAGGAAATGAAAACACAAAAGACTTGTACATGAATGTTTATAGCAGCTTTATTAACAGCACAAATATCCACCCACAGGTAAATGGATAAATAAAATGTGTATTCATAAAATAGATTATTCCACAATAAAAAGGAATGAACTATGATAAACACAGTCATATGGACAAATCTCTGAATTCTGATGCTAAATAAAATCAGCAGTTACTATACTATGTAGTTCCATTTATATAAAATTCTAGAGGCTGGGTGCCGTGGCTTATGCCTGTAATCCCAGCACTTTGAGAGGTTGAGGTGGGAAGATTGCTTAAGCACAGGAGTTGGAGACCAACCTGGACAATAGAGTGAGACTTTGTCTCTACAAGAAAACTAAAAAAAAATAAGCTGGGAGTGGTAGTTTGCACCTGTAGTGCCAGCTATTCAGGAGGCTGAGGTAGAAGAATCACCTGAGCCTAGAAGATTGAGATTATAGTGAGTTGGGATCATGCCACTGCACTCTAGCCTGGGGGACAGAGTGAGACCCCAATTGAAAAAGAAAAGAAAGAAATGCTTAAAAATGCAAACTAATTTATAATGATTAAAAAAAAAAAAAAAAACCAGACCAGCGGTTCCATGGAGCCAGGGATAGAGAATGGGTTTTTTTGGGAGATTTAAAAAATGTTCTGGATCTTGATCGTAGTAGTGGTTTCACAGTTGTGTATATCTGTCAAAACTTATTGGTTTGTACACTTTAAGTGGATGAAGGTTATTATAGTCAATAATGTTGATTGAATTGAAAAGAAATTGGGCAAAGGAAGACAAAAATAGTTAAATTCATAAAACTTCATTTTATTTTTTTAAGTATACATTTTCTAAGCTGTTGGCATCCTTACTGACCTTTTTCATACCACTTTATAAAGTACTTGTTCACAATTTTAACCTACATTTGTATACCTTACAGTGCCAGCTTGTGACTCCTTTAAAAAGTGACTTAAGAAAATTATTATCAAGAAAATATGGCTTTGTGAGAAAGATTATGTCCTGCATAGTAAGAAAAGGAAATCATTGGAGATTATAGTTACAACAAAATGAGGCAACAGAAATAGAATGCAGCTTATGAATATTCTCACTGTGTTAGTTATTCCATGTATATGTTATGTGTGTATAGAGGAAGGATTGTTCTACCTTACGTAGTGCCCTCTTTAAGGAAGCTGAAAGTAGTAATAGGAACATCCTAGTTTGAGCATATGTTTCACACAGGCAAGCCCTGTTTAATTTCTGTATGGTATTTTCTCAAAGACATTTGCTTTTTGGCAAAAAGCTAGTCAACCATTCATAATTTTTATAAATTTATGGGGGTCTGATGGCATTTTGAAGTTTTACGGTATAGAAATCAGTTTACAAATCATATTTTAACTTAGACACACAGTGCTGCAGAAAATGTATGTACGTGTATATTCCTACAAGTTCTTTATAAGGTCTTTGAAGAAAATTTCTGATGAGATCACAAGCAACAAACATTTGCTAAACTGTTTTGTCATTCCTCCATTCAGTGGTCAGTTGTAATGCCTGAGAATTATGTTCTGGGCCTGGTAGCACAACTTATAGCAGGATCCAGTCGCTTTCACCATTGTTTAGAGCTGCAGTCATTTATGCTTCCCTGCTGCATAATAATGCTCATCTCAGGTTTCAGAAGACATGTTTGGCAGCCTGGTGGGACATTGCCTGAACCCTTGTCTCAAGCTGAGTAAAGTACACAATTGGAGCTGAAATCTCAACGTAAATTTTAAATGATTTCATATAAAAGGACAGACTTATTGTCAGTGAACTTTACCATGATCCCAGCAGCAGTAATCTTATTTCTAACATAATAAGTGATCTATTGACAGAGATCTTGCACAATTTATTAGTTGGCACCAAAATAACATAAATTAATTGGCAATTTACAGTGCAAACATGATAAAAAGCTCATGAAGTTCAGCTTGACTATCGTTTTTCAGGTGAATCTTGATAAAGTTTTAGAGATTTAAGCACAAATGCATACTATCATGAAGAGTATAATGGGATTCTTCAATTTAATTCATTTGGCATTTATCGAGCATCTATCATGAACCCAGCATGACACTAGGTACTCTCTACACGTTTTATTGTTTCTTTCAGTAGTAATTATCAAAAAGTACCATCATTTTTGTGGCTTGAATTTTCATCCCTGAGTTAAAGTCACCATTGATTTAATGACATGAGTATGGAGAGAAAGTTAAAGGAAATAAATACTGAGTTTTGGTATCTGCTCACCCTAGGACATAACTCAATGAAATGGCACATAGGTCCCTTGTGTGTGTGTTATGTATATGTCACTATTGAAGTATTTGCAAGAAAGGGATTTAAAGCTACCTTCTTTCTCCTGTCATTAGTATCTGTTCTTACTTCTCAGCCATTTGTAGGGGAAGTAAAGAGATACCTAGGAGAAGCTAATGAGGCTTGGTAGCCCACACCCAGGCTCAACAGCAGGGCAAGCCTGAGTCTTCTAATGTTAAGGTCTCTGTATAGGATGAACTCTGTGTCCTCAAGCCCGGGAGACTGAAAGACTTTTATTTGGGCAGGCCCATGAACCAAAATGTGTTCTCAGGGGAAGAGAGGAAGGGTTAACATTCTGATTTCACATCCAGTTGTCAGTGACCCAATAACACACTTCCAAGGACCAGTCAGGTGAAAAGACTGATTGCTAAGGAGGGAAAAACCCTTCCCTGACTGGACTGTATCCTGGTTTCCTTAGTGGAAAGAAGCATGTCTTCTCCCATTTTATCTCCAGTTTTTTCAGAGTAGATGTTTATTGACTGCTTAATAAATGAACAGTTAAAACAAATGAATAAATCCACTCTTCCCTGCTCTTGAGCTCCTCTGCGTTCTGTTCTTTCTCTTCTCTCTTTTCCATTTACAATTTTTGTAATTGTTAATTTCTTTTTATGAAATGTATCTGTTCGTCTACATATAAGCTCCTTGCCTGTGAACACTAGGTTTTGTTCTTGTATTACCTTTCCCCGACAGCTAGAAATGTCCCTCACATGTAGTAGAACCAAATACAGAATTGCTGCCTTGTGAAATTAACTAGTGGAAACTAAATTTTTTAAGTTATAAATCCCAAAGGTGAAAATTATCTAGATATGTATACTTGGAGTCTAATTTTTTAATTATTTTAAATTTTAAATATTTGTGAGAGAAAATTGCTTTTGAAAATTGTTAGCCACTGTGAGAATATTGCTTTTGAAATGTTTAACATGAAGATTTTCTTCATTTTAATTAGCAAAGTTGGTGTATTTCTTTCTATTATTTATTGCTACCTTATTATTTCACATACTAGAATGTTGTCTTTTGTTTTCTCCATTATTGATGAAGGTACTATTGGATACAACCAGCGAAACAGAATTGATACTCTCATGTATCTACTAGCATATCCACAAAAACCCATGGTTAAAACAAAAACCATTGAACTGATAGAATTTGAGAAACTGCCAGCTGGACAGAATGCAACCGTTGCTGTGATGAGTTATAGTGGCTATGATATTGAAGATGCTCTTGTTTTAAACAAGGCTTCTTTAGACAGAGGTAAGTGTATAAGTGAATTTTCAAAGCTCTAACACCAAAGGTACTTTTTGCAGAATTAGATCTAGGAATGATTAATGTAAAAATCACTTGTTATCAAAATGTTAACATCAGTTTCAAATGATTTGAGTTTTATAATATATAAACACGAGATGATTGTGTTTTGGTATTGGGCTTTTAAAAAAGTTAAATATTGCTGACTGAGATGGCTCAAGCCTATAATCCCAGCACTTTGGGAGGCCGAGGTGAGAGGATTGCCTGAATCCACGGGTTTGAGATCAGCCTGGGCAACTTGGTGAGACCTCATCTCTACAATAAATCAAAAAATTAGCCAGGCATGGTGATGCATGCCTGTAGTTCCAGCTACTTGGAAGGCTGAGGCAGAAGGATCACCTGAGCCCAGCAGGTCGAGGCTGCAGTGTCCGTGAGCATGCCATTGTCCTCCAGCCCAGGTGACAGAGTGAGACTCTTACTCCAAAAAAAAAAATTGAATATTATATTAAGATAATTTATTAAGTGTACTACTGTGGAATGTTTTTTTTCTTTGTTATTTCATTGGTGATGACATGAGACAGCTCTCAAAGAGGAAGAAATATAAGAATTTTATATATTCCAGCAGGAATTACAATGTATGCAATAAGTTTTTTCTTTTTCAATATATCTAGTGACATATTCAACAACAAACCTGTTTGAGAGGGCAGTAACAACATTTGGATGTAAAAGGTTATTTTTTATTTTTCTGACCCTATAATCTGTTATACCTCTTGGCCAAATGACAAAAGTCAAAAATACACATACACAAACTGGCTTATAGTTTTTACCCTTTTCTTTCTTCGTTTTTGGCAGTTTACTTTTGCAAGTCACCACTTCATGGTTTGTTAGCCATCACCTGATCTGAGGTCTGACTTCTCTATTCATAATCTCTATTTCTCTTTTTCCTCTCTGGCATGCCCACCATGCCTTCCCCTTCCCTCTTTGTAGTTGCTAGGCAGCCGTAATAGTACTCCTAGACATGTGTCTTTGGCATTAATGTTGGCTGCACTTAATTTATGCCTCCTTTTTTCCTCCAAATGACAACAGCCATGCTTTAAAACTAGATGTTTTCCTTTCTGATGAACTGGTAACGTTTATGTGGAAATCTGAAGACTTTGTGATGTCTGTCAGAAACTCTGCAACCCAATTTAATGATCTGAGTTTACTGTCTCCTAGCTTTTAAGCTACCACCTGTAAATAAAATGTCCATTTACACTTAGCAGAAAATGCTTTTTAATTTCATGCGGTTCAGATTCACATTGCACTACAGCATGTTGAGTGAATGGCTATTGTATGAAATTTCAAGATCATGTAATGTTTCCAAACCAGCTGTCACTCTGAGCTGAGTTTATTATGGCCATACACAATTTACTAGAGTCATGATGACTAAGACCTTGTGCAAAGACATTTTCATCTATTCTCCAATTGTAGAAGTTTGTTACTTCATTGACCTTCATATGTAAAAAATTACATATTACAAAGAGCACTGAGATTTTATTTAGAAATCCATTTTTACCTGACTAATTTTATAAATTCACGTTGTTGGATTTCTGCTTTTGGTGGAGAATTGTAAGTTATAGATTTGACAGCATGCATTTCCTCAGTAATAGCTAGTATTTAATCCTGAGACATTTTCCCATTTAAGTGAACTCTGACATGGCAGTATATCCTGAGGAGATTAGAGAGAGTCCAGTTTAAAATAACTGTCTGCCTGACCAAAGGGAAGAAAGAAAGAAATGCAGCCACACATTCTTGGAAATGGTATTTAGTGTTGAAGGAATGGCAGCTCTTTTAGGTAACTCTTCAACTGATGAATTTTTTTTTTTAGGGATTCATTGGTTGAGTTTTTTTGCCCCACCCAAAGGTTTATCTTCTGTCCATTTTGTTTGTTTTTCTTAATGTTTAGATTGTTAGTATCAGGGCTTTTCCCTCATCTACCAGATAAATGCAATCTAAAAATGTAATTAAAGTAAAATAATCTTTAGGGCAGAGGAGAACGATCTTTCTCATTAAAATCATTTGGTTGCTTCTTTTTTTCATTCTGTCTCTTTTCTGGAGAAAAATTAATTTTTTTATTTGCTTGCTTGGAATTTCCTTTAAATGCCAAAATTAGGAAAAGGAAAACTTTCCAAGGAAGGTTAACAGAAGTCATGCACTGAAAGGATGTGTATCAAGAATGCTGGGTCCAGAGGCAGTGGACTTTGTCTCCTCTCAACTCTGCTACCAACTTGCTGGATGACCTTGGCCACTTAATTTCTTCAGACTTTACTCATAGTGCCTGTAAAAGAGAGGGGTTAAGCCAGGTGGTTTCTAAGGCCCTTTCCAATTCTAGTATTCTGTGGCCCTGTAATCTGGAAGAATCATAGTGCCAATCTTAGATTTCTCTCATGTTCCTCCAACACAACAAGGTGTATTCCTTGCCGAAAAATGGTTGTAGAGAGTCCAGTGTTTGTTCAGACAATAGGTAGAAAAGGAATCTTGAGCTTTTCCTTCAGATTGTCAGATTTTTATTTTATTTGGTACCGGTCTCAGATTATCCAAATGTAGAGAAGTTTGGGGTGGATTATTGAATAGCACAAATCTATGTTTCCTGGTAGTTTTGTATTCCTTGTAGCTCTGATACTCATTTTGGTTTCATTTTAGGCTTTGGGCGTTGCCTTGTATACAAAAATGCTAAATGTACATTGAAACGATACACCAATCAGACTTTTGATAAAGTGATGGGGCCCATGTTGGATGCTGCTACAAGGAAACCTATCTGGCGACATGAAATTTTAGATGCAGATGGTATTTGTTCTCCAGGTAAAGCCTTAAATTTTTTTTTTATGTATACTTTTTGAAAACTTAACAACCTATAATACCACTATCCAATGTCAACCAGCATGATTCTTTTTAATGAAATTCCTTCCATTCTGTTTTTCTATGCATTATGTTTTTATATAATAGTAATCTATGCTGATTATACTTTTCTAGTTATAATTTTGAGTCGTAGAAAACCCCTTTATGGAAATACTTAAAATAATATTTTGTCCCTGCATCTCCAATGGTATGTCTTCATGTATGCATTTAGCTTATGAACTGTTTTAGAAGCTTATTTCCCTAAAAGGTGTGACTCCATTATAATTTCAAACTTGTAGTGAATTTCATTGGCAACCCACAGCCCTTACCCGTATGGGTTTTATAGGCCAGTGCAAAAGACTGACCTTGATCAAAGGATCACACACAACAGTGTCAAATTACAACCAGATTAAGGAATCACAAAGGTAGTTATGAGACCATTTTATAGCAAGTGGATTTGATCTACTTAGCCTTCCCCAAGAAGTGAGCTGGAATTTGACGCCTAGGCAAGAGTTAAGAAGAGAGTGAGAAAGACCAAACTAAGCAAGTCCTTGCAACCATGTTGTTGTTTTCATTATGATTCTATAAGCAGTGATATGATCAGGTATGCATTTTTGAAGTGATCGTTCTGACTACAGTATGGACAAAGGACTTGAAGGGCACTAAAATAAAGGGTAGACCGGGCACCGGGAGCTGAGGTGAAGGTGGAGTGAGCCCAGTCGCTAGAAGGTGAATCTACATGACTTTGTCATGGTTGGTCCATGGGCTGTATCAAGCTGTGGTTCCACAAAGCACACGGTACATGACTTCCCCTTCTTTCTCTGCCTTTGTTTCTTGGAGAATTCTCTCACTCTTAACACTGGACAGTGTGGTTTGAAGAATAAGTGCTGTGACAGTACTGTAAGTAACTTGTCTTTAAGCTTACCCTGAAGAGATACAAAGCAAAAATGAGAATAGCGGCAAAAACAAAGAAGAAACATTTTGGTTTTTCATCGCCCAGGTTAAGTTGGTGATAAACTATTACTGATTTAAATAACTGTAAATAAAAATAAGTGCTCCAAACTTGTTCTAATACCCTAAGAGATATATATAATATTGCTATTTACTGAGATAACTTTTCTCTTGTTATTGTAGTAACTGGAATAATTTTCTTAATTTTATACACACTATGATCTTAATCTGATTTTTTTTAATGGCTTGCAAAATTACATATGAACTTTGTTGAATTCTAGTTCTTACTATATGGACTCTTTTTTTCCTTCCATGTCTGGATTTCATGGTCCAAGTCTAACCACGTAGTTTTATAATCCAGCAATCTTTTTGGGGGGCAGCGGATTGTGGAGAGTGGGATCTTTCTGTGTTTTCCAGGGTGGCCTCGAACTCCTGGATCCTCCCATCTCAAGCCTCCTGAGTAGCTGGGATTGCAGGTGTGTGCCACTGCACCTGGCTTTATATTCAATACAGATGATAATGATGTGTCTAACACTCTTCTTTTTTTCTTAGGTGAGAAAGTAGAAAACAAGCAAGTGCTTGTAAACAAGTCCATGCCCACAGTGACTCAGATTCCTTTGGAAGGAAGTAATGTGCCACAGCAGCCACAGTACAAAGATGTGCCCATAACGTATGTATTGGTTATGCTTTGTAACACACAGAAAAGTTAGAAAAAGAGCAGGAGTGGGGTAAGTTAGAAGTTAGGTCTTGGTGCATTGGAGAACTAGAAATAGCAATTTGGGGCGCCATTACTTGTCGTGAAATCAGCGTGGCACAGAAGATAAAGATAGGCTGTGATACTGAGGTATGGACCAAACAGGCAGGGGTTCCAGGTGGAAGAAACAGCAAGACGAAGGGCATATGGTGTGAAAGTGCCTTGGTTCTGGAGGATCAGCACCGCTTGCCAGGGCTAGGTTGTAGTAGAGTTGGGAATTTGTTCTGCAGAGAGTGACATGATTGGATTTGTGTTTTATGCAAGTAAATCACACTGGCCACAGCATGACATCACCAATATACTTGAATGTAGCCTGGTTCTAGTACAGGTTGTTATATGTCTTACATGGGTATTTAAATTCTGTTGGCTTCATTCTGACTTTTCTTTCTTTTCTTTTTTTTTTTTTTGAGTTGGAGTCTCACTCCATCGCCCAGGCTGGAGTGCACTGGCACACTTACAGCCACCCCAGCCTCGACTTGCTGGGCTCCAGAGATCCTTCCGCCTCAGCCTGCCAAGTAGCTGGAACTACAGGCGCGTGCTACCATGCCCAGCTAAATTTTTGTTTTATTGTAGAGACAAGGTCTTGCCAAGTTGCCCGGGCTGGTCTCGAACCCGCGGGCTCCAGCATTCCATGGCACACCTTGGCTTCCCAAAATGCTGGGATTACAGGCTGAGCCACTAAGCCCGGCCTGTTTTTTCATTTGTACAATGAAAGAGTTAGTCTTAGGCTGGGCACAGTGGCTCATGCCTATAATTTCAACACTTTGGGAGGCCGTGGTAAGAGGATTGCCTGAGCCCATGGGTTTGAGACCAGCCTGGGCAACTTAGCGAGACCTCATCTCTACAAGAAAAATAAAAGAAGTAGCTGGGCATGGTGGCATGTGCCTGTAGTTCCAGCTATCTGGAAGACTGAGGCGGAGGGATCACCTGAGCCCAGCAGGTCAAGGCTGCGGTGGTCGTGAGCATGCCACTGCACTCCAGCCTGGGCGACAGAGTGAGACTTCGACTTCAAATAAATAAATAAAAATTTTAAAAAAAGAAAGAGTTAGGCTTGTTAATCTCTAAATTTCTTCTTCTATGCTCTAAAATAGAATAAAATGTTAAACTTAGTGAAATGAGCCATTTGTAGTCATCACATTGTGATATAAAGATCAAACTAGAAGAGATAAGATAACTAACTTAGCAAAAGTGAACTAGGTTGACCGAGTTCAGGAGGCAAAAGTGGGAAGTGACGTGAGAACTGGATTCCTGAGTTGTGAAGGCAGTTGAATAAATCTACTCAGCACACAGTTGTTGAGGCCTGCTGTGTGCCAGCCACTCTGCCTCTTGTGCCAGGGATATAGAGCTGAAATAAGCCACAAGCCTTGCCTGAAAAGAGTCACATTTAATTGGCAAAGATCTCCACACACAAAAAAGTACAGTAGTTACTATGATGATAACAGCTTAGTTCATAATTATACTGTACCAGGTACTGTTGTGGGCATTTTACATGTGTTAGCTCAGTTAATCCTACCACCACCCCATAAACTATGTTCTCTTAGTAATTCATTAGAAACATGTGGAAACTGAAGCGAGGAGAAGTTAAGTAACTTACCAAGGTCATACAGCTACAAGGGGCAGAGCCAGGATTTAAAATCATGTAGTCTAGCTTCAGAACCCTTCTCTTCACCACTATGCTAAATGCAGCCAAATGTGATGGGTGGGCACCATGAATTTGTCTTTGGAGTGGGAGCACCAAGGAGAAAAGGTGCAGTTCTGCTTGCTGGGAAGGGTCTAGACCCTTGCACTGTGTCCTGCAGAACGAGAAGTTATTTTAAAGTTACAAAGGTAATTATGCTGGTTGGCTTTCTTCCTAAAGGAGATATCTCTTTTTCCATTTAAAGCTCATGTCTCCTTTTTTTGAGTTCTTGATTTTATCCACCTTTTTTTTTTAATTGAGTCGGGGTCTCACTGTGTTGCCCAGGCCGAAGTGCAGGGGCATGATCACGGCTTACTGCAGCCTCTGTCTCTTGAACCCAGGCCATCCTTCTGCATCAGCCTCCTGAATAGCTGTGACTACAGACATGCACCACCATGCTCAGCTAATTCTTTTAAATTTTTTTTGTAGGAATGAAGTCTCACTATGTTGCCCAGGCTGGTCTCGAACTCCTGGGCCTAAGCAGTCCTCCCACCCCTGCCTCTCAAAGTGATGGAATTACAGGCGTGAGCCAGCAATTTTTATCCACTCTTTTCAAGACCTTTCCCTGTCATTTTCTCTTCTGTCTTCCCATATTTTCAAACTGTTTTCTATTGATTCCTTCTCTACAAGCTGGAAAGTATGTTCAAATACTTTAAAAGAAAATAAGACTTTTTCTGGACTTTATGTTTCATCCTAGCTACCACTCTATTCGTTTTCCTTTCACTGCAAAGCTCCAGAAGAGTGGTCTGTCATCTTCATTTTCACTTATTTACCTTCCACTTGCTGCCTAAGCCTCTGAAATAGTCACCAAAGACATTCTGTTTGCTCATTTCATTCAAGAAATACTTTTGGAGCACTAACAATATGCCAGGAACTATTCTAGGCACATGGAATAGTTGAAGGAGCAAAACTGGCAGCACTGCCTGTCCTGTGGGGTTCACACCCGGCGAGGGAAGACAGACAGTAAACAAATATGCAAAACCCATAGTTGTCAAGTTTGCCAAATTCTGTGGACTCTTCAGTGTGAGTCTTCTTGCAGGCTGAGACTTTGTCTCTCTCTTCTGTTCACTTTGTACCTCCACTGCCTGGTACAGTGCCTGGCATACAGCAGGTAATCAGTAAATAGTTATCAAGTGAATGAATGGGGTTCATATGACCTTTCTATGGCATTTGACCATACTGCCCACTCTTCCCTTAATGTTGTGACACAGCTGTGACACCACTGTCACCTGGCTGTCCTACCAGTCTGATTACTTACTCTCAGCTCTCCCTTCCTGCCTGGTCTTGTAGTGGTAACCTTACCCTAGCTGGTGACCCTCTTGCACCTTGTCTGAATGAGCTCCCCCATTCTCAGCACTCTAGTCACTCTCTTTGCTGATGACTCTCATGTAGACGTCTGCCGGGTGTCAGCTCCCTACCAGCACTTGGACAACTTTACAGTGGCCCCAAACAGACTCCTCCTTGGTCCCACTCTTGATAAGTGGCACCAGCCAGCCAGTCCTCAGCACAAACCTAACTCCTTTTTCCTACATACACTACATACAAGATAGTGGGTGTGGTCTTCTTAGCAGTTCTCTTTTCCTCTCTGTGTCCTAGTGGCTGAGTTTGGGCCCTCTGCTCCCGCCTGGACTCTTAGTTGTTGTTAACTGTTTTTTTTTTTTTTAAAGCAGGATTTATTCAGAGGACAGAAAAGCTCCCAGAGCGGGAGGGGACCCGAGGGGGTTGCCCTATTAACTGTTCATCTACCTCCTTGCTTGCAGCTCTCCACACTTCTCCTGCTAGCTCTGTGTTACTACCAGAATGATTTTTCTAAATTACTCCTGGTCACGTTACTTTCTTGGGTAGATAGAGTAAAGTTTGATTAAAATAAGTAAAACTTTGAATGACAGTATTGCCTGTGGCATACCCTGACATGCCTCTGCCTTCCCCTCACACCCTAGGCCACACATTTCTAGGAACCACCTCTTATTCTCCAAAACACTCCATCCTACTTCTGGCCTCATGCATTCATTCTGCTTGCTCAGGCCTCAACTCCAGGGTCATCTCTGTAGCTGTGCTTGACAGTCTGCACCCTTCTGCCCCCAGTCATCCCAACCCCCAGCAGAACCAATTGTCACCTCCCTTGCACCTTTCCTGTTCTCCATAGCACTGGCATCATTGCCGCACTTACCTCTCTCTTCCTTTGTTGGACTGTGAGCTCCCTTTGCGGAGGAGCTGCATCCACTTATCGTTATGTGTCCACAGCCTACAAGTCTCTGACACATAGTAGACTCCTGGTAATATTGTTGTGTGAAAAACAGATAAGAGAAGGAAGGATGTGAAAAGTTAATCATGGAAAAGCTGAGTAGGTAAAAGTACTATTACAAAAGTGATTGAGAACTTGGAGTTGAGTCTGATGGGCTTCAACTCAAATTCCAGTTCTAGTTTGTATGAGTCATGCGCCCTGGGACAAGTTAATCTGTCTAGGCATCAGTTTTCCTCATTTAATAGGGAATAACAGTATGGAATTGTTGCAAGGATTAAATTATATTGTGCCTGCCTCATAATACATGTATAGGGCTATAAAAGGGAAATTGTAAAATTTGAATTAATGTTAAAAAGTGAGAGTTATTTTTCAGAGTCCAAGATGAGAATATCAAAATATTCTTTGGTAGGCATTAAATTAAATATGACAAAGGGCAGTTTGAAAACTCTTAGTGACTATCTCTAACTTTTAGCTACAAAGGAGCAACAGATTCTTACATTGAAAAAGTGATGATATCTTCAAATGCCGAAGATGCTTTTCTGATCAAAATGCTGCTGAGGCAGACGAGGCGTCCAGAGATTGGAGACAAATTCAGCAGTCGTCACGGGCAAAAAGGTAAATTGTATCATTTCTCAACTTGATTATAAAACTGAACATATGAAGTATTTACTAACTACATATGTAAGAAATATAACTTCTCACATTTTAAAACT
The DNA here is from genome assembly GCA_963574415.1 of Tarsius wallacei. Lineage (NCBI taxonomy): Eukaryota > Metazoa > Chordata > Mammalia > Primates > Tarsiidae > Tarsius > Tarsius wallacei. The sequence goes on along the minus strand of CAUYQG010211366.1, from coordinate 11,407 downwards.
TTAGTATGTTTGGAAAATTATTACATTATTATCAAAATTATTTCAGTTTTCTGTCTTAGATTAATACACACACATACACACTTATTTTTTTAAAGGTGTGGGGTACAAGTCAGGTTTAGGTATATAAGTGGTCATCTTACAGGTAAAGTTTGGGCGTCCATTTGGTCGCCACTTTGCCTGGTTTGAGATCAGGTACCCTTACTGATGTTGTATTCCCCGCCCCCACCCACCCCAGCAGTCTCCTGCTACTGCCAATCCCTTTCTTATAGTACTATGGGAAATGTTCAGGATCTACTTATGAATGAGAACATATGGTACTTTGTTCTTTGTTTCTGTGCTAGATCACCGAGTATTAGATTAAATCCATCCAAGTTGTGCAAAGTCCATATGTTTGTCCTTCTTTATGGCTGCATAATATTCCACTGTATGCATGTTCCACATTTTTTTGTCCAGTCCAGTTTCAATGGGCAGCATGGTTGGTTACATGTTTTTGTTATTGTGAATAGTGCTGCAATAAACATGCATATGCAGATATCTTTTTTGTGGAATGATTTTCGTTCCTCTGGGTATATTTCCGGTAGGGGGATTGCTGGGTCACATGGAAGGTCAATGTCTAGTTCTTTTAGAAATCGCCACACTGTTTTCCAAAGAGGTTGCACTAGTTTGCATTTCTACCAGCAGTGTAGAAGCGTACCTTTTTCTCCACATCCTTGCCAGCATCTGTTGCTGTTTGTTTTATTGATGATGGCCATTCTTACTGGGGTTAGGTGGTATCTCACTGTGGTTTTAATTTGCATTTATCTGATGATTTGTAAGGCTGAGCACTTTTTCATGTGCCTGTTGGCTGCCCGTATATCTTCTTTTGAGGAGTGTCTATTCATGTCTTTTACCCACTTTTTAATGGGGCTGTTTGTTTGTTTGTTTGTTTTCCTTGTGGCATGTTTGAGTTCCTCGTAGATCCTGGATGTTAGGACTTTGTCAGATATATAGTTGGCAAATATTTTTTCCGTTCTGTGGGCTGTCTCCCCGCTCTCTTAATGGTTTCTTTGGCTTTGCAGAAGCTTTACAGTTTGATGAGGTGCCACTTGTCTATCTTACCTCTTACGGCAAGGGCACCTGGGGTTTTGATCAGGAATTGGTTACCAGTTCCAATTTCCATAATGGTGTCTCCTGCATTTTCTAAGGTTCTTATAGTTTGAGGTTTTACATTTAAGTCTTTGATCCGTTTAGAGTTAATTTTTGTGTATGGTGATAGGTAGGGGTCATGTTTCTATCTTCTGCATGTGGTCAGCCAGTTTTCCCAGCACCATTTACTGAACAGGTTCTCCTTTCCCCAGTGGTTGTTGGTGGAGGATTTGTCGAAGATGAGGTGGTTGAGAAATTGAGGTTTTGCTTCTGGAATCTTTATCCTGTTCCACTGGTCCATATGCCTATTCTTGTACCAGTACCAGACTGTTTTGATTATTGTAGCCTTTTAGTAAAGTTTGAAGTCTGAAAGTGTGATACCTTCTGCTTTGTTTCTTTGGCTGAGGATTGTTTTGGCTATTCATGGTCATTTATTTTTCCATATGAATTTCTGTATTGTTATTTCCAGGTCTGAGAAAAATGATGTTGCTAATGTAATAGGTATTGCTTTGAATCTGTAGTTTGCCTTGGGTAGGGTGAACATCTTAACAATGTTGATTCTATCTATCCATGAGCATGGAATATTTTTCCATTTGTTTATGTCTTCTTGGATTTCTTTGAGCAGTGTTTTGTAGTTTTCATTGTAAAGGTCTTTCCTTTTTCTGGCCAAGGTAGTTCATTTTTTTGTGTATGTGGCTGTTGTGATTGGAATTTTGCTTTTTATTTGGTTCTCTGCCTATTTGTTGTTGGTGTACAAGAATGTAACTGTCTTTGGCCCATTTTGTACCCTGAATCTTTGCCAAAATCCTTTATCAGTGCAAGAAGGTTTTTGACCGATTCTCTTGGGTTTTCAAGGTATCAAATCATGTTGTCTGCAAAGAGGGATAATTTAACCTCCTCTCAGGATGGCCATCATCAATAACTCAAAAAATAAAAAATAAAAATAAAACAGATGCTGGTAAGGATGTGAGGAAAAAGGAACGCTTCTACACTGTTGGTGGGAGTATAAATTAGTACAACTTAGTATGGCAATTTCTAAAATAACTAAAAATCAACCTTCATATGATCCAGTAATCCCCCTTTTGGGAATATACCTAGAGGAACTCAATCACTCTATGAAAAAGATACCAGCACATGCATGTTTATTGCAGCATATTATTCACAACAGCAAAAACATGGAACCAACCATGCTGCCCATCAAAAGAAGACTGTGGATTGCCTAAGCCCGTGGGTTTGAGACCAGCCCAGGCAACTTGGCAAGACCAAATTTAAAAATATTAGCTGGGCATGGTAGCGCATGCCTGTAGTTCCAGCTTTCTGAAAGCCTGAGCAGGAAGGATCACCAGAGCCCAGCAGGTCGATGCTGGGGTGGCTGTGAGTGTGCCACTACACTCTAGCCTGGGTGATAGAGTGAGACTCCAACTTAAAAAAAAAAAATAGAGGACTGGATAAAGAAAATGTGGTACATGTTTTAGACTTTGGGGAGACAATGATGTTGACGTTAGATGAAGTGTTTAGAACTAGAACTTGCTTTAGTGGAGCAATTGCAGACAAAATATTTTATAAAGATGAGAATTTGGATGAGATGTGTGATCAAAAATTTTTAAAAAAGACACTGTGGTATGATAGATTGTAACTGGAAGGGTCTTTTAGATTCATGAGAAGGGAAGAACTCTAGTGAGGAGAGTCTAATATTTCACCATGAAAGAGATTCATTTGATTAAGATTTAGCTCTCTGGGCTGTGTAAGATAGAAAGCTAGTCTAAGCTCATACCAATTTCTACTCAGGAAGTTGAACATCATCAGGAGGGTAGAGGTAATTTGAAACAAATTTGGATGGGCAAAAGCAGAGGATGCTGAAATGAGGAAGGACAATATATACAGGGATACAGAGTATAAAAAGGATGGGGAAGACATATTTCAACTACTTAACAATTTTTCTCAGAGCTGACATTCAGCAAAACTTGAAATGTCAACATGTATGATTAATAGAGTTTTTCCACATTTCAAACATTTATAAGATGTATAGTAACAGTGCCTGGAACAGTACTCTGTTTAACACATATCATTAATAGTAAAAGCTGGAGGAGTCCTAGAAATGCTATCTTTACTACTGCTGCTGCTACTCCTACATACTGCTGGCATAGATATTATTATTCCTATTACTATAGCAAAAGATCATATAAAAATTTAAGAAACAAATCCTACATTTGATAGAGAACTCCACTTAGGATGGAGTTCTCTATCAAATGTAGGATTTGTTTCTTAAATTTTCTTTTTCTTTTTCTTTTCTTTTTTTTTTTTTGAGTTGGAGTCTCACTCTGTCGCCCAGACTGGAGTGCAGTGGCCACTTTCGGCCACTGCAGCCTCGACCTGCTGGGCTCCGGCGATCCTTCCACCTCAGCCTTCCGAGTAGCTGTAACTACAGGCGCGCGCTACCACATCCAGCTAATTTTTTTTTTATTTGTTGTAGAGATGAGGTCTCACCAAGTTGCCCAGGCGGGTCTCGAACCCGCGGGCTCAGACATTCCACTCACCTCAGCCTCCCTAAGCGCGGGATTATAGGCTGAGTCACCGAGCCCAGCTAAATTTTCAATATCATTTGTTTTCATATAACATGAAGATTTTTCTTACTTTATTGAACTAATGAGATACTAAATTAAAAACAAATGTAGGCTTGTTTTATGGCTGAGGATATGGTCAATCTTAGAGTACTTTCCAAGTGGTGATGAGTAGAATGTATATTCCATGGTTGGTGGGTGAAATGTTCTGTAGGTAACAACTAAGTTCATTTGTTCAAGTGTCAAGTTGTGGTTCCGGATCTCCTTGTTGATTTTTTGTCTTGATGATCTGTCTAGGGTTGTGAGTGGGGCATTTTAGTCCCCAGCTATGATAGTGTTAAATTCAATATCTTTTTTTAAGATTACCTAGAAGCTGTTTTATGAAAGTTGATGCTCCTATGTTGGATGCATATATGTTTAGGGTGGATATTTCTTGTTGATGGATTGATCCTTTTATCATTATGTTGTGACCCTCTGTTTCTTTTTTCATTTTTGATAGCTTAAAGAGTAATTTTGTCTGATATTAAGATTGCAACTCTTGCTTTCTTCAGTGTTCCGTTCACCTGAAATTTTGTTTCCCATCCTCGTACTTTGACTCTGTGAGTGTCCTTTCCTTTGAGATGAGTCTCTTAGAGACAATATATATATATATGAGTCTCATGATATTTTATCCATTTTGCCATTCTGTGTCTTTTCAGTGGTGCATTTAGTCCATTCACATTCAGGCTAATTATTGAAATGTGAGAGTTTATCCCTGTCATGAAGTTCTTATAGAGTTTGTTGTTGTTGTTACTGTTGTTTGTTGCCTTTCTTTTTATTTTTGTGTTGATTCATGTGTGTTTTCAATCTTTTTCCTGCATTCTTGTGAAGGGCATTGTAATTCTTTTTTTCCCTTTCCTCTGTGTTTAATATTTTCTTAAGTGTTTCTTGAGAGCTGGTTTGGAGGCAGTATAAGCTCTTAGGGTGAATGTCTGGGAAAGATTTTAATTCTCCATCACTGATGAAGCTTAGCTTAGTTGGGTAGGTTATTCTTGGTTGAGATTGTTTCTTTTTGAGAACTTTGAAGATTGGGCTCTAAGCTTTCCTAGACTGAAGTGTTTCTGTAGATAAATCTTCTGCTATTCTAATTGGTCTTTCCTGGTAAGTAGTCTGACCTTTCTGACATCACACAACCTCCCCAGGTTGAAACAAGAAGAAATTGAGGTCCTAATAGACCAATAACAATTCAGAAAGTTGACAATGACATAAGAAAACTACCTACAAAAAAAAAAAGCCATGGACTAGATGACTTTCCAGCAGAATTCTACAAAACATGTAAGGAGGAACTGATACCAATCCTATTCAAAGTGTTCCAAGCAATTGAGAAAGATGGAACTCTCCTCAAATCATTTTATGGAGCTATCATCCCATTGATACCCATAACAGGTAAATATTCAACAAAGAAAAAGAACTGCAGGCCAATATCCTTGATGAACATAGATGCTAAAATTGTCAACAAGATCCTAGGAAACCGGATTCAACAACACAACTCAAAAATCATCCACCACAACCAAGTAGGCTTCATCCCCCAGAATCAAGGCTGGTTCAATACTCATAAGACCATAAATATAATTAAATACATCAACAGACATAAAAATGAAAACCACATGATTGTATCATTAAATGTGGAAAATGCTTTTGATAAAATCCAGCACCCCTTCTTGATAAAAATCCTCTAACATCTAGGCATAGATGGAACATAACTCAAAGTTGTAAGAGCCTTCTACGAGAAAACCACAGTCAGAATACTGCTAAAAAGACAGATATTGGAACCATTTCCCCTGAAAACTAGAACAAGACAAAGATGCCCACTCTCACCTTCCTGTTCAACATAGTTTTGAAAAAGTCCTAGCTAGAGTAGTCGCACAAGAGGAGATCAGGTGTATCCAAATAGGAAAAGAGGAAGTCAAGTTATTCCTCTTTACAGACAACACAATTCCATACTTTGAAAACCCATGAGAATCTGTCAAAAACCTCCTTTACTGGTAAAGGACTTTGGCAAAGTCTCAGGGTAGAAGATAAATATGCAAAAGACAATCGCATTTCTATACACCAACAATAAATAAACAGAAACCCAAATAAAAAGCACAATTCATTCACAATAACCACACACAAAAATGAAATACCTTGGCATCTTCCTAACCAGAGATGCGAAATGCCTTTACAATGACAATTACAAAACACTGCTCAAAGAAAACAAAGATAACACAAACAAATGGAAAACTATTCCATGCTCATGGATTGGAAGAATCAACATTGTTAAGATGTTAATTCTACCTAAGGCAATCTACATATTTAATGCAATACCCATCAAATTACCAGCAACATTCTTCTCAAACCTGGAATCAACAATTCAGGAATTTATATGGAAACATAAATGATCACGAATAGCCAAAACAAACATCAGCAAAAAAGAAAAAAGAAAAAGAAAAAGTGGTAGGAATCACATTCCCAGTCTTTAAACTTTATTTTAAAGCTACAATAATCAAAACATCCTGGTATTTGTCCAAGAACAAGCATATAGACCAATGAAACAGGATTGAGATTCCAGAAGCAAAACCTCAATTTCTCAACCAACTCATCTTTGACAAAGCCTCCACCAACAACCACTGAGGAGAGGAGAACCTATTCAGTAAATGGTGCTGGAAAACTGGCCAACCACATGCAGAAGATCAAAACAAGACCCCTACCTATCTCCATAAACAAAATCAATTCTAAATGGATCGAAGACCTAAATGTAAAACCTCAAACTGTAAGAACCTTAGAAAATGCAAGGGACACTCTTATAGAAATTGGAACTGGCAACCAATTCCTGATCAAAACCCCAAGGGACGATGCCATAAAAGATAAGATAGACAAATGGGACCTCATCAAACTGACAGACTTCTGCAAAGCCAAAGAAACCTTCAAGAGAGCAGGGAGACAGCCCAAAGACTGGGAAAAAATATTTGTCAACTGTGTGTCTGACAAAGGCCTAACATCTAGGATCTACAAGGAACTCAAATGTGATGAAAATAAAAAAAACAAACAGCTCCATTACAAAGTGGGCAAAAGATATGAATAGACAGTTCTCCAAAGAAGATATACGAGCAGCCAACAGATACATGAAAAAATGTTCATCCTCACTAGTCATCAAAGAAATGTAAATTAAACTACACTGAGATACCACCTAACTCAAGTCAGGATGGCCATCAGCAATAACTCAAAAAATAACAGATGCTGGAGAGAATGTGATGAAAAGGGAGCACCTATACACTGTTAGTAGGAGTGTAAACTAGTACAGCCTCTGTGAAAAATAGTGTGGCAATTCCTAAAAGTTCTAAAAATCAACCTTCCATATGACCCCATAATCCCCCTACTGAGAACATACCCAGAAGAACTCAAATCACTCTATAAAAAAGATATCTGCACACGTATGTTTAACGCAGCCTTTTTCACAATAGCAAGAACATGGAACCAACCATGCTACCCATCAAAAGAGGACTGGATTTAAAAAATGTGGTACATATACACAATGGAATATTATGCAGCCATAAAGAAGAACAAATCATGAACTTCACAGTTACCTGGATGGACTATAATACTCAGTCTATAATACTGAGTGACCTTTCACAGAAACAAAGAACTGAGTATCACATGTTCTCACTCATAAGCAGACCTTGAACAACTATGGTAATACTATAAGAAAAAGATTGGCAGTAGCGGGAAACTGCAGGGGGAGTGGTGGGGCGCACAGGGAGGTGGGATTGGCAGTAGTGGGAATCTGCCTGGGGAAGGGAGGAGGTCACACCTCATCTACAAAGGTACCTGCATAATGAACATTTGTATAATTAACCCTGAATCGTACCCCACATCTTTACAATAAAAAAATTAAAAGCTATAAGAATAATAATTAATAATAAAATTAGATGTAGGCTGTGAACTTCTATTAGGGTGAGAGCTTCTTAAGGGAAGGATACTATGGTTTATACTGTTTTTAATTTCATAGCATTTAATATAGTACCTAGTATATAACCAAAATCTAATATGTATTTTCTGAAAGCTTGTTGAAATTTACATAATGCAATAAAACAAATACACAACTATGGTTATTGTTTAGGCTCAATTGTCCTTTCAGAGATCTGATTATGTGTAACTAGAATTGGAGTTGTTGCTTTACAATGGACATAGAAATTTTTCCACATGTAGAATTAATGCAGTATGTCATATTACTATACAGAAAGAGTTTTATAACATTATTCACCATAGCAAAATGTTTTCTGTTTTAGAAAACAGAAAATTTTGTGACAATTTTGTGAAGCCACATCTGAAAAGACTTGTGAACCCTCATCTGAGAAGGCTTATTTTTTAAATTATTGGAAGGCCTCATCACATCCCTATTTCCACCTGGCCATGAGCAATACAATCTGTACTCTTGTTGGAGTAGTTCTGTGAAATTCAGTATTGGTCAAATAAAAATAAGCTAATGTAAATTTTTGCCTGTAAAATACTCTAAAACTTGCATGTAATTATTTTTGTATTCATATTTTTTCCATAAAAATAAGCATTATTTGAAAAATTTCTTAAATGTTATTTCTGATTTCATAGCAATATTATATGTAAAGGTATTTTCAAAGTAAGGTAAAACATTCAACATATTTCACTAAACATGACAATTAAACCAGTAACTAACAAATATTAAGACAGGAAGATATTCCCTTATGCTCTCTTCAAAAGAGATGTTTTTCACACCGCACAGTCTCTGCCAACCTACACTGCCATTGACACATTCCTTGAAGTAGGTTATATCTTCCAGAACCCATCTCAGGTAAAAATCAGTAGTGATTCTTAGTTACTGATTGCTTACAGAAGAGTGGGTCAGATCACCCACTGTCACACCCCAACAATCCCCAAATCATTGAAATTAAGTCAGTCATACTACAAATATTTGATAGAAATTTGATTTCATATCTTGCATACATGTATTTGCCCCATATATGTGTCAGTTATATATGTATATATCTATATGCATCCACACATACACACATGCATATATACACACATGTACTTGATTTGCTAAAAATTACCCAATAAAATACCTAAACCATAATTATTTATATTAAGAAAGGAATAATTTAATAACTCATTGCAAACCGATGAATCAATTGAAAAGTCTGAATTGCACTTATGAAATAGATGTATGTAAATATTAGAAATAAGAAATGAAATAAATAAGTACATAATGTGTTTTAATAGTGATTTATTACATTATCTGAACAGTCAGACCCTTTGGGAGCTTTAACCATGTATTTTGGAAAAAAAGAACAAATAAATGGGATATTCAGTCATCCCACTCTAGGTAATATATGTTGCAAAACATAGAAGTGTTAAATAAATGAATAAATCATATGATTTACATATATAATAAGGTTTTGACAATGTTTCTGACCTGTGCATTTAGTTATTTTGAGGAGAAATTTTAAGTTTTACATTGACTGACTGAGAGGCAGGTAGTTCTGTATCTAGAAGTTACCTCACCATGAAAACTTTTCACCCTTTTCAATAGCAAATTGAAAAGTCCACATTCTTCAGAGGAAAACTGGTTCAGTCTTAATTTTGTGATATATTAGCGTATCTATGATTTATTACTGTTGTTACCTTTGATTACTTAATTTTTATTTCAGAAATACTTAATAAAATTTAGTATTTTCTTCATTATAAATATAGAACATAAGCTCAAGAAGTAAAAATAGCCCTGTTGACTTTACCACCATTAAAACATCTTATATTTTTCTTTTTCTTTTTAATTAAATTTTTTTTTCATTTTAAAATTGTGGGGTACATTTCAGGTTTATGTATACAAATATTCACTGTGCAGGTACCCTTGTTGATGAGGTGTGCCCCCCGCCTCCCCAGGCAGATTTCCACTACTGTCAGTCCACTTCCCCATCCACCTTCCATCCACAGTTCCCTCCTGGCCCGCTACAGTTAATCCTTTCTTATAGTATTGTTGTAGTTGTTCAAGGTACACTTATGAATAAGAACATGTGATACTCAATTCCTTGTTTCTATGAAAGATAACTCAGTATTATAGACTCTAATTCCATCCAGATTGCTGCGAAGTTCATGATTTTGTTATTCTTTATGGCTGCATAATATTCCATCGTGTATATGGACCATATTTTTTTAATCCAGTCCTCTTTTGATGGGCAGCACGGTTGGTTCCATATTCTTGCTATTGTGAACAATGCTGTGTTAAACATACGTGTGCAGGTATCTTTTTTTTTTTTTTTGTGTTGGAGTCTCACCCGGTCGCCCAGACTGGAGTGCAGTGGCCGCTCCCCCCGCAGCCTCGACCTGCTGGGCTCCAGCAATCCTTCCGCGTCAGCCTTCCGAGTAGCCGGAACTACAGGTGCACGCTACCACGCCCGGCTAATTTTTTTGATTTATTGTGGAGATGAAGTTTCGCCTGCCCAGGCGGGTCTCAAACCCGCGGGCTCAGGCAATCCACTCACCTCAGCCTCCCAAGGCGCGGGATTACAGGCTGAGCCACCGAGCCCGGCTAGGTATCTTTTTTTATAGAGCGTTTTGGGTTCATCTGGGTATACCCAGTAGGGGGATCGCAGGTCAGATGGAAGGTCGATTTTTAAAACTTTTAGGTATCACCATACTGTTTTCCACAGAGGCTGTACTAGTTTGCACTCCCACCAACAGTGTAGAAGTATTCCCTTTCACCACATCCTCTCCAACATATGTTATTTTTTGAGTTATTGATGATAGCCATTCTGACGGGAGTTAGGTGGTATCACAGTATAGTTTTAATTTGCATCTCCTTGATGACTAGTGAGGCTGAACATTTTGTCATGTATCTGTTGGCTGCTCGTGTGTCTTCTTTTGAGAATTGTCTATCCATATCTCTCGCCCACTTTGTAATGGGGCTGTTTGTTTTCTTTTTTTTTTTCTTTTCAGCACATTTGAGTTCTGTGTAGATCCTAGATGTTAGGCCTTTGTTAGACATAGTTGGCAAATAATTTTTCCCAGTCTTTAGGCTGTCTCCCTGCTCTCTTGATGGTTTCTTTGGCTTTGCAGAAGCTTGTCAGTTTGATGAGGCCCCACTTGTCTATCTTATCTCTTACGGCATGGGCACTTCAGGTTTTGATAAGAAATTGGTTGCCAGTTCCAACTTCCATAAGAGTGTCTCCTGCATTTTCTAAGGTTCTTATAGTTTGAGGTTTTACATTTAGGTCTCTGATCCATTTAGAGTTGATTTTTGTGTATGGGGATAGGTAGGGGTCCTGTTTCAATCTTCTGCTTGTGGTCAGCCAGTTTTCCCAGCACCATTTACTGAATAGGTTCTCCTCTCCCCGGTAACCGGTTGGTGGTGGAGGCTTTGTCTAAGATGAGTTGGTTAAGAAATGGAGGTTTTGCTTCTAGAACCTCAGTTCTATTCCATTGGTCTATATGCCTGTTCTTGTACGAATACCAGGCTGTTTTGATTATTGTAGCTTTATGATAAAGTTTGAAATCTGGGAGTGTGATACTTCCTGCTTTGACTTGTTTTTTTGTTTTTTGTTTTTTTGCTGAGGATTGTTTTGGCTGTTCGATGTAGTTTATGTTTCCGTATGAATTTGTGTATTGTTGTTTCTAGGTCTGAGAAGAATATTGCTGATAATTCGATGGGTATTACATTAAATCTATAGATT
>CAUYQG010211355.1:0-22378 GCA_963574415.1 Tarsius wallacei | reverse complement strand
GGCAGTATTTCAATCTTGTGAAATTTATTTATGTTTGAATTATGGCCAATGATGTGGTTGATTATGGAGTACATTCTATATTGTGATGAGTAGAATGTATATTCTGTGGTTGTTGGATGGAACATTCTGTAGCTATCTAAGTCCTCTTAGTCAAGCATCATGTTGTGGTTCTGTGAGTCTTAGTTGATTTTTTTTTTTCCTCAATAATCTATCTAGGATTGTTAGTGGGGTATTTAATTCTCCAGCTGTGATATTGTTAGAGTCAATATATTTTTTTAGTTTACTTAGTAGCTGCTTTATTAAAGCTGCTGCTCCTGTGTTGGGTGTATATATGTTTAAGGTGGATATTTCTTATTGACAGATTGAATCTTTTATCATTATGTAGTATCCTTCCTTATCATTTTTAAATTTTTGATAGCTTAAAGATTGTTTTGTCTGACATTAAGATCATGACTCCTGCCTTCTTTTGTGATCTGTTCACCTGGAAATATGTTTTCCATCCTCTAATTTTGAGTGTGGGCATTGTTTATGGTGAAATGAGTTTCCTGGAGATAGCAAATTACTGGGTCATTTTTTTTTTTTTTTTTTTGTCCAATTTTCCATTCTATGTCTTTTCAGAGGTGCATTTAGTCCATTCACATTTTAGCTAACTATTGAATGGTAAGAGTTTTCCTTGTCATAATGCTTTTATAAGGCTGTTTTGGTTTTGTTCAGCTTTTGTGTTCACATATGTGTGTTTTCATTTTTGCGGGTGTGATGTGTGTTATGCTGATTCTGTGTTTGTGTGTGATCTTGTGCAGCACCTTTTTAAGCATCTCCTGTAGAGCTGGTCTTGAAGCAGCATATTCTCTTAGGGTTTGGATGTCTGAGAAGGATTTTAATTCTCCTTCACTGATAAAGTTTAACCTGGCTGGATAGGAAATGCTTGGTTGAAATTGTTTATCTCTGAGAACATTTAACAATTTGTGTCCAATTCCTTCTAGCCTGTAGTGTTTCTGCAGATAAGTGTGCAGCAATTCTGATTGATCTTTCCCAGTTGGTAATCTGACCTTTTTTCCTTGCTTTCTTTAGCATTGTTTTCTTTTATACCTAATTTGTGTGGGAAAATTACTATGTGTCTAAGGGTTGGTCCTTTTATAAGATATCTTGCAGGGGTTCTCTGAATCTCTTGTGCTTGTATAGTCGTCTCTCTGGCCAGATGAGGAAAGTTTTCTTGAATGACCTCATGGAATGTTTGTTCCAGGATATTTTCTGTTTCTCTTTCTATTTCAGGTATTCCAATCAGATGTTGGTTTGGTTTCTTAATAAAATTGCACATCTCTTCAAGATTTTCTTTTTTCTTCTTAAGTTTTTTTTTTCCCCCCTATATTTTTAGCTGATTGAGTTAACTCCATATTTTGGCCTTCCAGCTCTGAGATTCTTTCTTCTGCTTGCCATGTTTGTCATTTATTTCTTGAATGGAGTTCTTTGTTTCTGTTATTTCTAAGCATGCTTTCTTGAGTTTGTACAGCTCTGTTGCAATTTTATTTACTTTTAGCCCTTGTGTTTCTTGATTTTTATTCATTCTATTAAGTGACTCTCTGATCTCCATAAGTACCTTCTGTATACTGTCATTCTTGGAGACAGTCACTGTTTGTGCCCCAGTAGCTGTTCTTTCTAGCACTGACTCTTTGCTGGAACTCTGGTTATCTACAGTTCTTCATTGATTTTTCTTCATTTGTAGCAGTTCTCCTATCTTTCTCTTTAATTCCATTTCTCAGTGGAAAATGGAGAAGCAGTCACTTCTGATATTTGCTGTGTCTTTTGTCCTTCCTTGAGTTGGGCCTCCAGGTTTATTCAATTATAAAATAGGGTCAGGGGGTAGGGTGTTTTGCTATCACTTTACAATTTTGAGCACTTCCTAGGGAATGAAGAGGGATATAAGTGTTCAGAACCTATTGGCAGGTCATAATGTTTGTGATCTGGTGAATGAAACAGCTGGAACTTGCTCTCTGTCTCTGCACAATATGACCTTACAGTGGGTATGCTTGCATAACCCTTGAGTCCCAGACCAGGTATAGGAGAGAAAAGAGAGAGGATAATTAAGGGAAAAAAAAGAAAGGAGTAGAAAGGAAAAGAAAAACAGAAAAAGAAAAAGAGAAAGAAAAAACATAGACACACAAAACAGAGAAAGAACAAAGAAAGAGAAATAGAAGAAAAAAGAAAAGAGAAAACCAAACAACAAACAAAACAAACAAAGGAGATAATCAAACAAACAAACCAATACTGCCATCAGTCTCTTTCTTGGTCAATTCTGCTGTTTGCATCTATCACTCAGCAGCAACTGGCTCAGGGTGGAGAGTGGATTGTCTGAATTCTGCATCTGCTGTTACCTGTTAAGGTTTGTGCACTGGGGGCAATGTTCTCAGAGGTCACAAAGAGCAGCCCCAGTGCAATGCAGAGATTAGAGCTTGGTCTCAAGATGTTGTTCTGCTATTCCACAGAGGCTGCCCTGGAGCACTTCTCTGCTCAGGCATTAGAGAGTCTGCTCAATTTCTCAGCCAGAAGGTCTTATTCCCTTCCCAGCAGTTACCAGTCTCTGTAACTCGGGACCTGAAGGCAGGACTCTGGAGTCCTATCCAGGCTCAGGGTGTGCTCTACCCACTGCTTCCTTGGGAGTCTGCCTCTGGCTCCCTCCCTGTGCTCCCTCTGCAGCCCTCACTGCCAGTGTAGCTCACTCTAGCAGATTTTCCTGGGAAAAACTCTCCAATTGTCTGCTTCTAAGTCTCCTCCTCCAATTGCATGTGTCTGTGTTTGGTGCAGTCATATTTTTTCTCTTAAAGAATACACTCATCTTACCCTAATTCTGACTCTTTTAGATTCAGTATTTATTTGAAATTTGATATTTGTTCACCAGGGATTCTTTCTGCATTGATTTTTAATTTTTAACTACTGCATTAACATATTATTTGTCTTGATTGCTAAGTTTTATCTCAATTGCTTAAGCTTTGCTCCTGAGGCACAAGCTTCACTTGCCTCTCCCTAGTCCTGACCACTGGCAATGGGAACAGACAAACACAGGATTAAATTTAAAGAGGCTTTGTTAACCACACCAAAAATTCTGGGCTTTGTCTTAAAGGCAATATGATGAATAAGAAGTAAATGCAAAACAAATGCAATATTCCAGTGGACAAAGGGGTTAGGGAAGAGTCAAATACGATGCCAAAGTTTCTGCTGGATCAATTGAATAAAGAATAGCACCACTCTCCAAGGAAGGAAAAAGTAGGAAGGGTAATTGTACATTCAGATGTTAGACTTTGAACTTTAGGAAAGTCCAGTAGAGATATACAGGAAGCAGGAGAAAATCCCATCTACATTTCAGATTTTTATGCAACAAAAGTCATGGAAGCAAAACCACCCAGCAAAGAAGAAAAGACAAGACAGATCGAAGAATAGGCAAAATATTGATAATAGAAGAAGAATCTGAGAGTTTCTTGGAAAGGAATCTGAATAGAGAAGTAGATGTGGTGATGAAACTACTTTAGTTGTTGTAAGGGGATGGTGGGAAGTGGGGAGGGATAGAAAAACATCTATCGGTTACAATGTGCACTAGTGGAGGTGACAGGCACACTTAAAACCCAGACTCCTTCACCACTATGCAATTCATCTATGTAACCAAAAGCCAATTGTACCTCCAAAGCTATTGAAATTTTAAAAATAAAATAAATTTAAAAAAAAAAACTGCTCTAGGTCAACTTTGAAACTTCAAGACATCAAATTCCTTAAGAAAGTCAAATAGTTCTGAATTTGCATCTAAGTTCTGCCAGTGGTCATCTCTATTATCTTTATGAGATAATATCCTTTGTGCAAGGTTTGGTCTCCTCATCTTGAAACTGAAAAAATAATAGTACATATTTGGTGGAGTAGCTGCAAGAATTTCATGAAATAGAAGGATGTTTAAAATTGTATTTGGGGCTACAGTCATACCATCTGCTATGTACCTGATTTAGTCTTAAAATAGTCTTTGAGCCGGGCTCGGTGGCTCAGCCTGTAATCCCACGCCTTTGGGAGGCTGAGGTGAGTGGATTGCCTGAGCCCGCGGGTTCGAGACCCGCCTGGGCAAGTGAGACCTCATCTTTACAATAAATCAAAAAATTAGCTGGACGTGGTAGCGCGCGCCTGTAGTTCCAGCTACTCGGAAGGCTGAGGCGGAAGGATCGCCGGAGCCCAGAGGGTCAAGGCTGCGGTGGCTGGGAGCGGCCACTGCACTCCAGTCTGGGTGACAGTGAGACTCCAACTCAAAAAAAAAAAAAAAGGGTCTTTGGCTTGAAGTAAGTTATCAAGGAAAAAGTTGTTATTAATAATGATAATTAGAAGGATCACAGACTCTGAAGCTAGAATGCTTGGGTTTGAACCCAATTCTGGCAGTACTAGCAATGCTACCTCATCTAAGTTTTAATCATTTTCTGTGACTCAGTTTGCTCATCAGAAAAACATAATAATACCTAACATAGACTTGTTGCAATGATCAAATGCAGTTAATACACATAGTCTACTTACTATAGTGCATACAATTATAGTTTGTAAACCTAGTGTATAGGCAGAACAATTTTAAGTTTGATTACTGAACATACATAAAGTTTTTCTTTTCCCTCCATTGCCTTTCTTTTTTTAAGGTTACCTTTTAGATTGTTTTTGTGACTTATATTTTAGGAAATATTTCTTTTTAGGGAAAAGTGCTACATATAAATAAATTCAACAAGGATATCAAAAGTCAAAACAAGTATAAAACATTAATGGAATGCCTGCAAATGAAAGCCATTAAACAGAGTTATCCTGAACAATTCAAGATGTGTTTGTCCTTAGACAAGTTAGTACCTGCCTATCATAGAAGATATATCAGGATAACTGGGTATATAAGGTTACTCAAGAGAGTAGTCTGTGGAAACACTGCAATCTTTAAAATCAAGCAAAGAGGAACAAATTCTTATTTCTTAAAAAAAATGGATTATTGAGTTTCTGATTTTTTTCATTCATCAAGAACAATAGGAGTGGTTGTCTCTGCAAGCAACATTCATGATGGAATGGTAAGCCAACATGCCTAGCACACAGTAGGCTTTTTAACAAATGATAATTTCAGCTGTCAGTTGCCAGTCATTGCCCAATGACATGAGTCCAGCAACACTTCACTTTAAATTACTGCATAAAGTAGAAAGAAGACATAGTAAAAATAAAACCAGCTACAAATAGCAGAGTTAAATTCCCCAATGAGAAACGACTAACAAAGCTTATTTTTATTATGCTCAGAGGTCACAGTTTACAATCATGCTGGATTCTGTCATATGAATGATCTGGTGTAATCATAAAAAGTAGTAACTACTTTCTAACACAATCATTTAATACTCTAATAACATTCATTCTATATGATGAATACCTTCATATGTTTTATATTTTGCTAAAATAATCAAATATGGCAATGTAACATGGTAGTCCCAAATCTGAGAGAGCTTGCTTGTAAGGTTCTTTATTCCAAAGTCACCTAGAGGTTCAGCAGGGAAAGGCAGTGGTTTATTAGTACTTACAGGAGGCATTGAGGGCAGCAGTCGGTGAAGAAAGAATCTGCACTGCAGGACAGTACAGCAAGCAGTTTTATAGTCAAGTAAGTTAATTATTCAACTTGCTACATGGTGGTTACAGTCACAATGAGTAAGGGTGCCACTCACATTGTTTTCAGTTCTCCTCAATTACCTGCACCCCATGACTCCTTACTGGCAATACGCATATGCTGTAGAGACAAGTCTTGACAAGAGGGCTGCTCCCAGAGGGAGGGGCAGAAAGAAGCCAGATAAAGGGGGAAAGAGTCAAGGTCCAGACAATTACCTCATACTTCACCCTTACCTTTACCTTTTCCTACCTTATAATCTTCACATAACATTGATCTCCCGCAAGTTCCCTGGGGTGGAAACATGAGTCAAACATGACATATGCAATAAAGGGCACAGGATCCAAACAGCAAAATTGCTTCAGTGATTACAACCCCCAAGATTACTTTTTGCCAGAAATAAATGCCTAGTGATGCAAGGGGTCTTAAGCTAAGGGTGAAAGACAGATGTTTGAGAGGAACATGCAAAGGTAAATCCCAATTATCAGGTAAAACACACACAGTATTCCCATCCTGTGACAACAACCATGACACTTTGGGGAGGCCTCCCCCAGCCTGGAATACCATGCCCCAACAAGTCCAGAAGCCCTCTTGTCCTTGACATGAAAAGACAATAGAAGTATCCTAAATTGCCATGGAGAAGAGGCAATAGTCCCCTTTTTGAGTATTTGAAACCCGGGGTTATTACACTTAGCAGCATTTGTCCATTTTCCCATAACCATAGAAAGAATGCCTAAATTATGATCCATCTCTTCTCCTCAGGGAACAAGCAGAGAGCACCAGTGGGGTTCAGATGAACTTCCCAGGACCAATGGAGAGTATACTCTCTGGGTACTATGTCTTGTGGGGTGGGCAGCAACAGGTTAATCTTTCTTTCTCAGCTTGGTTGCAATGTTGATTCTTATATAATCTGAACTGGCATCCTCAGATGTATTGATCATGATTGTGTCAGCATGTCCAGAGGTGCTGGATTGCTTCATGAAATTGTGTTGTCCACGCCTGCCATGAGTGTTGATCTATTTTTAGAATATCCTTTAGCATGCCATTATATCTTTCTATGACGTCAGGATTGGAAGGTAGATGAACGGGCCAGTCATCATTTAGCTTCTCAGCCCATTGTTGCACTTGATGTCCAGTGAAGTGGGTTCCTTGGTCACTTTCAATGACTTCACTCATGCCGTATACTGCCAGGAGCTGTGACAGTCCTCAGTTGGTTGCAACTTGCTTGCTAGGGAAGGCCTGTAGTAATCCTGTAGTAGTAGCAACACAAGTGAGAGTGAACCATGCTAATTCAGATAAGGGAAGGGAGCCAATATAGTCTACTTGCCAGTGGGTCAAGGGTTCATAGCCTGATTTGATATGTCCACCCTCTGCTGACAGTTTCCACGGGTGCCTCTCAGCACATTTGGGACAATTATTGCAAGTAGTCACTATGTCAGAGTATTCAGTGAGGAGCCCCCAAGCTTTTGCGACTTTCCGTGGTGTATTCTGACCCACATGTTTCATTTTATGATGTAGCTAACTGGCTATGTCCTCCATGGGAGTTCCTCCTAGCCATCTTACATGGGCTAGGGTATCTGCCTCAACATTCTCCAGAGTCTGCAGGGAAGAATGCCCAGAGACATGGAAGATGTCGATTTTATTTTGGAAGCTCCTGGTAAATGTCCTGCCACATGTCTTTGCACGGGGAGCAACACTGATCAGAATCATCCTCTAGGAACCCTTCATGCTCCGGTTCTGCTACACAACTGCCTGTCTGCTCAATCTTTCTTTGGGGAGAACCTCCTTTTTATAGAGGATTCACTCTAGTACCTCAATTTCAGCCTGCTTTTCAGAGAAAGGTTGGGAGTGCTTTTCTTTGGAGAGTTGTTACCATAACTCCACCAGCACCACACTGGGTTATCTATTTAACTCTACCTTGTTAGGATCCACCCTGCCTTAATTAAGTCTATTCACATTTGCTGGTGCGTTACCTTTATGGAACCTTCTTTCACTTTTTGAATGCCCCATTTCTGCCTATTCAAATCCATTTCTCCCAGGTCCCAGTCCCACCTACTAGTGGGAATAGAACGGATATCCTGCTTTATGGCTGAATTAATCAAGTGTTTCTCTCCAATCTTAATTCTTTTTGTCGATTTCTTCACCTGGCTCCTGGTGGCTGTCTCCCATTCAGTAGCCCCTTGGAGAGCGCAAAGCAGGGGCCATGCCGCAGGCATTGGGACTGCACAGCTATATTTTTTCTTCTCATCAACCGCTTTCAGTAATTCCAGCAGTCTGGTCAGCATTTGGGGGGCATCCCCATACTACTATGATGGCCCCTAGCTATTACCAAGCTGGCAACTTTGAACCACAGAGTACCTGTGGCCAACCCTGGGATTTCCCTCAGCGATGCTCCCCTCACACACCATGGCCACTACAAAGGGAACTCCTTCGGAATGGCCTGCCATGACTACACCAATTGTAAGGCAGTAGCCAGGAGCCTGAGAGGGCTTGTGCATAAGGTACTTTATCTATTCCAAAGAAGTCACCTGGAAGTCCAGCAGGGAAATACATCGGTTTATCAGAAATTACAGGCGGCACCAGTGGCAGTTGGTCGGTAAAGAAACAGTCAGCTCAAAATTCAGCGATGGCGGCAAGTCAGGGAAGAAAGAGTCCTCCTAGCACGACAGGACAGCAAGCAGTTTTATAGTCAGGCAAGTTAACTATTCAACTTGCTACGTGGTAGTTATAATCCCAGTGACCAAGGGTGCGGCCCCCGTTGCTCTCAGCTCTGCTCAATTACCTACACCTAGTGACTCATTACTGGGAATATGCATATCCTACAGAGACCAAACTTGGCTAGAGGCTTCTCCCAGGGGGAGGGACAGAAAGAAGCCAGATATAGCAGGAAAGAGTCAATGTCTGGATAATTACCTCACGGGCAATTAAATGTAATAAAGTTTTAAAATATTAGTTTAATAATATGAAGCACGGAAGTTGAAAACATGCCGTTCAGTTAGACCCTGTGGATGCCAATAATATCCAGCTAGATGTGGTACTAGACTAGGAGAAACAAACACATTCAACTTGAAAATGAGCGTGATGTAACAGAATAATATTCGGGGGAGTAGGCTTTGAAGTCAGAATTAGTTTTTTAACACCTAGCACACTATGAATTCTCAAAACTACTTGGAAGCTTGGAACACTTTTGACCTAACTAATGTGTGTAATCAAATAAAACACCTGTTCACCAATGTGTCAATCGTGCCTTTGCTACTAAGAATTATTTATGAGAGTTCCTTTGTGAATCTTATTACAATGTAATTAAAAATGGACTCTTCTTTCTAAACTTTACAACAGTGTTAAAATAGGTTTGAAATATAGAACATTAACTGCATCACTTTTATTGTACTATGCTGTTAAGCATTAGCTGTTTTTTCTTAATCTAGTTTCATCAAATCATATATGAAATTATATGATAATTTTTTTCTCAAGTGGAATTTATATAAAAAGTAGTTAATATAAGCATGAATATTTGGAAAATAGTAATAGTTTCTTATTGCTGTGATATCTAGTTAAACTAAATTTTAAATATTATATCCCTAAATTTAATAATTTAGTGAATTGAAAAATTACATTTTGCTATTGCACATATAATGTAAATCATTAGAATTTTAAATTGGTGAGCATAGGGCTTGCTTTACAAAGAATAACCAAAAATGTATTGACTATATGAATTTAGCATTTCTTGTATACAATTTAATTTCTATGCCATTTAAAACAACAAACAAACAAACAAAACATCTGGACCTATTACCTGCATTCAGACAACATTTTCTTGAACAGATGTCTTATCCAACAAAAACTTAATTTATGGACCATTAGATTACTATACAAAAATTAATACTTTAGCAAACAAAAAGAGTTAATTCTACTCTAAAAAATCTTTAGGCATTGGGAATCTCCAGCTCATTGATTTAAGTAATTAGGATTAATTATTTTGGAAAGTCAACCTAGTTGAGTTTAAGAGAGGAACAATTTAAAAAATGAAAATAAAATTATAAGAAATTATTAGAGTATTATATTTCTTTAAAAGTCCAAAATGAATTTCAACTTTATCCTCAAACAAATGAATAGTGCCCTAGAGTGTATGTAAGTACTGTCCAGCTTTCCAATACTCTAGTACTTACCTTAATGTTAAATTTCTTTCCAATCTCAAGACTAGATAACTAAGCAAACTGAAAAAAAAAGCATATTTTAAACAAAAATTTAAACTATTTCAAGACATACGGGGAGATATTAGAAATTATGACTGGGAAAATCTGGTATATTGCTTACAGTTTATCTTAATAGTTTAAAAATATTTACACATAACAGAATAGAGAAGTAAATAATTTGATGGTTGCCAAGGGAGCCTGTTACTTATTTCATTTCTTTATTTAATAATTTGATTCTTACATAAACAGGAAAATTGTGTCTATATTATTACATTAAAATCAAATTTAAGTTTTTTAATCATCATATGTGCATTAATTTAGGGGAAAGTGGAAAACTAATGTTTGTCAACTGTATGACAACACTCTTGGGTTTGCGATGGAAATTTGCCACTAAATTATTTCTTAGAACTAATTTATCTCGGTATGCTACATATTAATCCCACTAGGGTGCTATGGAGATTAGCACAACCTGAGGGCAAAGTTTGTTTCAGGGCCTCGTATTTGTGAAAACATCGATAATTTCTAGGAAGCTATTATCACATCATTTAAATTATACTCTCCAAAGTAAAAAAAAAAAAATTAGAAAAACTAAAATGTTTATTATGTGCTGATTGCTTTACAATGTTACTGGGGAAACATTACTCAAGGTTGCTTTTAATTATTGAGATAATTGTCTTCCACATGCAGTTGTAAGAATAATGTAGAAAGATTCCTTGTATACTTTGCCCATTCCCCCCAAATTTTTACTCTGCACAATGTATCCCAATGCTCATGATATTGTCATTGATATAATCCACTAATCTTATTTCAATTTCTGAAAATTATTTATCACACACGTGTCAGAGATTGTGAACTTGTATCACACACGTGTCAGAGATTGTGAACTTTAAAAAATTATGTGATAACCTCTTAGCTCATGAGTACAGGTTTGCTATCATTAAGTTCCTTGAGGTAGAAACAGATTTTAATTAAGAGTGTTTTATATTTTAATGCCATGAATTACAGAATAACACATACCATCATAAGTTCTTCAAAACTAGAAACTCAATGCCTATTTGTAAAAGTCAAATTATATGATTTGGAAAATGATTATACTTAGGTATAAATATTAAAACAAGTTTATAGAAATTAAATTAATTGCATAATTTGACATATAACAACTTGATAAAATGTCATTTTCTCTGCCATGATAATTTAGGTATGCTTAATGTTACATTTTTTATCTTTCACAGCAACAAAGATCTGAGTATCACATGTCCTCACTCATAAGTGGACCTTGAACATCTATCTTAATACTATAAGAAAAGGATCGACAGTGGTGGGAATCTATGGTGGGGGACAGGGAGGGCAAGGGTGGTGGGATTAATGGTAATCAATATCTGTCTGGGGAGGGGGGGACACCCCTTATCAACAAGGGTGCCTGAACGATGCATATTTGTATACCTAACCCTTAACTGTATCCCACAATTTTAAAATAAAAAAAATGTTTTAAAAAAATGTTACATTTTTAAGTTTAAGATATTAGTTTTCATAACTATATAATAAGGTGCTACTTTTGATTACCAATTTGTCACTGGAGGCTCATTTTGAAAAAGCATAGGGCATAGAGCAAGTGAGGCACAGTAGACACATTTTGTTTTTGTGTGTTACAAAGTTTATTAACTAGATGGCACTTTGGTTCTTGTGTTTAACTGGGCTGATTGAGTTACTCTCTGCATTAAGAAGATCAAGATCTTTATCTTTTGAATAGATGCAGTCACTTCTTTTTTTTTGGAAAATTGTTTTGGGGCTCATTTTATTACCTACTACTGATTCTATATAAATCTCTAATAAGAGTCTGTGTTTTTCTTCTTTTCCATGAGTCAAACAGCTTTGTGTTTTCCAAATAAGAAAATGATGTACCTAAGCTTCATAAATGACATCTCCCATGTCATCAATAAAAATGATGTACATCGTATTGTGGAGATATTCAGCAAACAATTCCCGGAAATCACCTTTATTACAGGGAATAAAACAGATGTATAACTCCCTCTTTTGGATGTCAGATTTACACAAAGAGGCAGCAATGTACTCCCAAGCATAATATTTAAAAAACATTAGTTTTGGTGATGTTTCACTCTATTGATGTGATGCCTATTATAAATATATCTTAAAATCTTCTGTATAAAATGATTTGTCAAAAATACAAAAGGATTTTTTAGCACAGATACATAGATAAAATTCTCAATTCAGCATGTATCACATTTAAGGAGTTATAATTAACAACCCAAGAACAACAAAACAAGAACAATAAAGGAAATTAATCTATCTATCTTGTAGCTATTTTTTTTGTAAACTATTTCATTGTCTGAAGTTACCTAGGATATAAATTCTATAACAGTGCAAACAAATCAGCCTACTACTATCTTCTCTATCTTCCACTTCATTCAAACATAGTATATTTATTTCCTGAGCCAGAAGAGAGACAAGGCTCAATTTACCATGAATTCCCCCAGTCCCATCTTCAATTTCTCCTTTGAAGATCAATGCCACTTGTTTTTATTTTCAGTTTTTTTTTTATACTCTGAGTATTTTTTAAAAATTGACTTACTTCAATAGAGTTAAATAAATGAATGAATGAAATAGGCACCAAAAAGATATTATTAAACTTACTACAAGGCACATCTCCTTGATTCCTTGAATTCTTCTCATAGGTTCAAGTGCAGTTCTGTGATTTCATGTAATTCTAAGTCCTCAACAAAAAGAAAAAAGTGTTTAGCGTATTCTCACAATAAAGAATGTAAATATGTATAATTTTTATCAATGGGAGAATATATATATACACACTTTACCTATTTCTCAGTATTTAGCTGCATTTATTTATTCTCCTACTGCATATGTCCCATGATACATAATGTTGGAATTTGCAGCTGGTAACTACATGGAGAAGGAGAAAAGTTACTAGCAATATGCTATAAAATAAAAGTCACCAAAAATAGCAGAGAATAGAGTAAAATATGAAAAAGTGACAATATCTTTCATTGTATGCATTTCATGAAAAGATCCAACTAATATATACAGTTTTAGAGAAAATATATTTGTTTCCAGTTATATGTAGCATATCCAAATAAATGGATACACATACATCTATGTGTATTAAAAATGACTTTTCTCTTTTTGTTGAGGACTTTTAAAATAAATTCAACTTTTTGTTCAATAATTAGTCACTTAGCAATTATGTGCTAAGTATGTTACAAAACTAGTAGGTTGAGAATAAAAATAAATTGGAGGTTTTACACTCCTGAATTGTTCCGAGGTTGGAGAGATCGTGAACCTATTGGTTTGAACTACCCAGATTATCTATGAAATTGATAACATAAGTCAATCTAGTAAAATGTGAGACCAATGGACATTTTCTTTGGGGAGAAATTCATATTGTACTATATAAAAATAACTCAAGATATTATTTAGTTAATTTAATTCTTAACTAATTTTAGGGGGAGAAGCTTAAATAATCAACATGGCATTTCTGGTCCTCAGCTCAGTTATTTTCACAATTATATTTGCTCCTCGGGACAAGGGCTAGAAAGTTTATACATGGGCAGAGCAAAAGAGGCTTACGCAATTCAATAGGCAATACCCACTTGCTCCTCCACCCCTCTCTCTCTTGCCAGGTGTCCAGAGACACCATCTGTCCAGCCCTTCAGACAGAACCAAACAGAACCAGGTTCTGTCTAAACCAGAAACATGTACATGTTCTCCAGTTGCTATGCAAAGTTACTTTGACAGTAGGGCACACACTTTGGTGCTCCAGGAACACTACAAGTAAATAAGGTGGGGAGGAGTGATGTTCTTTCTCTCTCTCTCTCTCTCTCTCTCTCTCTCTCTCTCTCTCTCTTTCTCTCTCTCTCTCCATATCCTTATACTTACTATCATCTTTAAGTAGGATAATGGTTAATGGGTAAAAAAAAAATTGGAAGAAATAAGATCTAATGTTTGGAAGCAAAATAGAGTGACTATAGTTAACCAGAATTTATTGTATATTTCAAAATAACTACTAGTGGAATTGGAATGCCTTTAACACAAAGGAATGATATCTCAATTACCCAGATTTGATCATTACAAGATGTTCTCTCCTGTCACCCCAATTCAGGCTTCCTGTGTGTGCTCCCTCCTCTTTTGCACATCTTTTTTGTATCCACTAAGATAATTTAAGCATCCTCTGCTCTCACTCATTCTTAAAAATAACTTTATTCTTGAATCAATCTCACCATTGTCGTCTTTTACTTGTGTTCTACCACACTCCTAAGTTACTTATTGTCATTTTTATATCCTCTGGTGTCTAGCACACTCTGAACATACCTAGTAAGCCACCAATAGACAAGTGGTTGCAGTTTTTTAAAAATCAGTGAAATGCACACAGAAAGACAGTGAGAGTTCTACAAGGGATGACTTGACGTAACACTGGGTGATTTTTCCTGCAATGGGTTGAATATATTAAATAGTAGTAAATCAATAAATGCATAATGACAACTGGCTTCCATTAGGCTCTTCTGTAATAATATTCTCTACCAGATGTGTATCCAGATTTTGTGACCCCTGAAGCTTATATAATTGGAGAGCAACCTCTTTAGGAATAATATTCCAAAATTATAAATAAAGGAAGCCCCTGGCCTTCCCAGGAAGGGTTCTTACAGGGGACCCTGAAGCCTAGGCTTCATAACATCATGAAATATGGTCCAGATATGAGTCAAATTTAGAATGAGGTTGGGGATTTACTGTAGTTTTACTAGAAACAGTTTACTTCCAGTAACATGAGAGAATTGTAGGCAAACTTGAATAAGCAAGACAGAAAGTAATCTGAAGACAACTTCAATTCATAAATATGGTGTTGAATGGATAGAAAACAATCTGGAAAACAAGCACAGTAGGATTTGGAAGAAAATTTTGTTACAATCTGTGCAACATGAAGCAATTGATTTAACTTCTCTGAGTCTTCATTGACATAATCGTCATATTAAGAACTATATTGCCATATCCTATTCTGACATAAATTAATACATGAAACCTTCACAGTATAATTACACTATTTTACCCCCCCCCATTTACAAAAAATAAAACTAAGAAGTGTGGGGTGAAGCTATTTGCCAAAATCATATACCTCAGTGGCAGAATCCTGACTCAAACACAGTTTCTGCCTCCAGAGCCTGCTTCACTATGCACACAGTTATGTTCATTTGTAAAAGGAGAGAACAGCTACTCTGCATTCTTGCCCTGAACATTGTTTAGTTTGTGCACCCTAATTCCTTCTTTAAGTGGGAATTCCTGGAAACAGAGGTAGAAATGGTGATCAGGAGCACATGGTTTATTGAGCAGATACTCTTCAGGAAAACTTTATGAGGTAGTGAGGAAAGTAGATTAGAAGAGAGGGTAGAGAACAGGTGTGGGCTCAGGTCTCAGGCAACATAGATATATTGCTTGGATCACAAGTAGTTATGGAGCATCGATCATCCTCACAGAATTGCACATTCCAAGCTCACCCCCACACCTTGGGGCAAGAGGGTGAAGGCTTGTTTGTTCTTACTTTTGTTTTTTTAACTGCCATATCAGTACATCATAGACCTTAAGCTGTCCCAGGTGGAGGAGGGATGGGAGAGCAGAGACTAATATCCCAGACTAAGCAAGAATAATTCTCCAGAGAAGGTGACCAGAGAGTCTGTACTACCCAATACTCGCAGCGCTGGAAGAATAAAGGTCTGCCTGGATGCCAATTTTATCTAAAACACTTCCTAATGTATGATAGTTACTCGGCAAATAGTCATGTGCCACATAATGATATTTTGGTCAACAACAAACCTCATATATGACAATGGTCCTATAAGACTAAAATATAGCTGCCTCACACGTGTGCCATTTTTTATCTTTTATATAGTTTCTTTACTGTACCTTTTCTGTTCAGATATGTTTATATACACAAATACCATTGTGTTAAAATTACTTACAATATAGTAACATGATGTACATGTTTGTAGCCTAGAAGTGTAGTAGACTGTACCATCTAGGCTTGTGTAAGTACGCTCTATGATGTTCACTCAATGACTGAATCATCTAGCACTGCATTTCTCAGAATATGTCCCTGTCACTCAGTGACAAATGACTATGTTTGGTATCATTTATTAATCTCATATGCTAAGAAGTAAAAGGGGAATCAAAATCTTATGTTTTCAATTTTGGCTGAATCTGTTACAATGTACAATAAACACAAAGATTAATCAAATTAAAGATTTTAACAAATATTAAGTGGAATGTGCTATGCATGATTTGTTCTCAAAGAAATTAAGATGTGTATTATTACTATGGGTATTCTGGTTGCCTAAGCATTGGATGAATAGTGATAATGTGAATGCATAGATTTTTGAGTTTGTGCAGTTTATTCTCCACCAGTTTCACTCCATCTTAGTAAGGCAATAAAAGCATAATTGCTTTCATATAAAACATCCTAGATATGCTTCGGTTACAATAAAAAGTAGGTAATTTAGGTTTTAAAACTCTGAGACAAGGAAGAGATACTATTTCACCTAAATACCTGTTCTACTAATCAGTCAAAAATTAAGTTGGAGGGAGCTTTGAAACTCCTAAGGAAGAGATTTTCATAGCAATGTTTTTTTAGAGTGATAAAATACTTTTGTTTTGTATTGTTTTTGAGTTAGAGTCTCACTCTGTCACCCAGGCTGGAGTGTAGTAGTATGAACAAAATTCACCGCAGCTTCAACCTGCTGAGCTCAGGTGATCCTTTCCTCAATCTCCCAAATAGCTGGAATTACAGATGTGTGCCACCATGCCAAGCTAATTTCTTGATTGTTTGGTAGAGATGAAGTCTCACTATGTTGCCCCGGCTGGTCTTGACCTCCTGGACTCCAGCAATCCTCCTGCCTCAGCCTCCCAAAGTGTTGGGATCACAGGCGTGAGTCAATGTGCACAGCAGAGTGGTAAAATACTTATAATTAAAGAGTAAGACTCCCAGCCGGGCTTGGTGGCTCAGCCTGTAATCCTGCGCCTTGGGAGACTGAGATGAGTGGATTGCCTGAGCCCGCGGGTTCGAGACCCGCCTGGGCAGGCGAAACCTCATCTCTACAATAAATCAAAAAAAAATTAGCCGGGCGTGGTAGCGTGCACCTGTAATTCCGGCTACTCTTAAGGCTGAGGAGGAAGGATCACCGGAGCCCAGCAGGTCGAGGTTGCGGTGGTCGGGAGCAGCCACTGCACTCCAGTCTGGGCGACAGAGTGAGACTCCAACTCAAAAAAAAAAAAAAAAAAAGGAGTAAGACTCTTATAAACTCTATGATGGTTGATACGTTCTCTCGCAGTGCATGTAAAAGATACAACAATTGAACATGCAAGAGTGAGTGCAGCAAAAAGGGACTTATTATTTCTTTACCTAGGACAAAGGCATGAGAAAAACTAAATTGAAAAGTGGTGTAGCCAAGTAAGCAGGTAGAGAGATGAATCAATGGCAATGTTTAGATGTGGTAGCTCTGTCTTCATAAGGCTCCTGGCATTTGCTGTTGCCACTGGAGAAATACATGGATTGCCTTGGGTCCCAGTTGTATAGAATAGGCCGAAAAAAACATCACTCACCGCTTTCATGGAAACAACTCAGCCTTTCAGATGAGCAAACCCATAATGCAATAACTACAGTACTAGAAACCACAGAAAAATTGCAAACTATCAGCTCTAATGATCAAAGGATTGTAAAAACAAAATGTATTAATCAGATCTTTTTAGTTGAAACTCAGGTCAGGGATAAACTTTTTTTAATGTGCTGAATTAATAAAATATCCATTTTTGTGTTATTTCATGTTCTAAAAGCACACTAATTGATAATTCACTGATTACAATTTTTATAACTTAATCACCTCATGCATTCAAAATGGGTGTAAAGAATTCAGTGAAATTACTCACTCCCACTCAATAAAAATTCTGTGGCAAAGTTCCAGAATATTTTACAATAGAATTAAAATAAAAATCCCGCACACAACTCACCCTTCACATTTCAGAGTTAATCTAATTAGTACCGGGGCGGGGGGGGGGGGCCCTAAAATTCAAATGAATTTCAATGTTTTGTTTTAGAAACTAATTTGAATCTGTTTTACATGGGAAAGGAATACTAGTCAACTAAATTACATATTGCATAATTATGTACTACATTTAACAGAAAATCATCTTTTTTTGATATTGCTTTGGTCTTTCAATCTGTTGGATTAAAGATCATGCCCAGGCTTTTCCAGAAGATCCCACAATAAATTCAAAGTGTTGTGTTTATTTACTTATCACAAAATATATCCATTTTATTAAATATTACCAGTAATTAAATATTTAATTGAATTATTAGAAGTTAAGAAATAACAAATGCTTAAGTATAAATAATCTTAGACAAATATAACTGAATAAATATATACAGTTTTGTAAAAAAAAAAAAACCAACCCAGACTTTCATTCATATCACTGCAATTCAGAAGACCATGTAACTTTCTTTTTTTATTCTTATTATAAAGATGCAGGGCACAATTCAGGGTTAAGTATACAAACGTTGATTATGCAGGTACCCTTGTTGATGAGGTATATCCCTCCCTCCCCTAGCAGTTTCCCTCAACTGCCAATCCCAACACCCCTCCCCTGACAGTTTCCCACTATTGTCAATCACTTTCTTATAGTATTATAATTGTTCAAGATCCACTGATGAGTGAGAACATATGGTACTCTGTTCTTTGTTTCTGTGATACATCATTGAGTATGATCAACTCTAAATTCATCCAAGTTGCAGCAAAGTCCATATGTTTGTCCCTTTTTATGGCTGCATAATATTCCATTGTGTATATGTACCACATTTTTTTTAATCCAGTCCAGCTTCGATGGGCAACACCGTTGGTTCCTTGCTCTTGCTATTGTGAATAGAGCTACAACAAACATACGTGTGCAGGTATCTTTTTTGTAAAATGATTTGAGTTCCTCTGGGTATATTCCCAGTAGGGGAATTGTTGGGTCATATGGAAGATCAATTTCTAGTTCTTTCAGAAACTACCACACTGTCTTCCAAAGATGTTACACTAGTTTGCATTTCCACCAGCAGTATAGAAGGGTTCATTTTTCTCCACATCCTCACCGGCATCTCTGGTTGTTTTTTTACTGATGGCCATTCTTACTGGGGTTAGGTGGTGTCTCAATGTGGTTTTTGGTTTGCATTTCTCTGATGATGAGTGAGGCTGAGCACTTTTTCATGTGGCTGTTGGCTGCCCATATATGTTTTTTTGAGAAATGTCTATTCATGTCTTTTGCCCACTTATTAAAGGGACTGTTGACTTTTTTTTCCTTTTGGCGCGTTTGAGTTTCTTGTAGATCCTAGACGTTAGGCCTTTGTCAGATATACAGTTGGCATATACGTTTTCCCATTCTGTGGTCTGTCTTCCTGCTCTCTTGATGGTCTTTTGCTTTGCAGAAGCTTGTTAGTTTGATGAGGTCCCATTTGTCTATCTTATTTCTTAAGTTATGGGCATTTAGGTTTCTGAATAGGAATTGATTGCCAGTTCCAATTTCCATAGGGGTGTCTCTTGCATTTTCTAAGATTCTTATGGTTTGAGGCTTTACGTTTAGGTCTTTGTTCCATTTAGAATTAATTTTTGTATGTGGTGATAGGTAGGGGTCCTGTTTCAATTATCTGCATGTAATCAGCCAGTTTTCCCAGCACCACTTACTGATTAGGTTCTCCTCTCTCCAGTGGTTGTTGTTGGTTTTGTCAAAGATGAGTTGGTTGAGGAATTGAGGCTTTGCTTCCAGAATCTCTATCCTGTTCCATTGGTCTATGTGCCTGTTCTTGTACCAATACCAGGCTGTTTTGATAACTGAAGCCTAATATTAAAGTGTAAAGTCTGGATGTAATACTTCTTTGCTTCTTCTGCTAAGGATTGTTTTGGTTATTCGTGATTGTTTATGTTTCCATATGAATTTCTGTATTGGAATTTCCACGTCTGAGAAGAATGATGTTGGTAACTTAATGGGCAATGCACTGAATCTGTAGATTGCCTTTGGAAGGATGGATATTTTTTAAATGTTAATTCTTCCTATCCATGAGCATGGAATATTTTTCCATTTGTTTGTGTCTTCTTGGATTTCTTTGAGCAGTGTTTTGTAGTTCTGATTGTAAAGCTCTTCACTTCTCTGGTTAGGAAGATGTTGAGGTATTTCTTTTCATTCCTTTTTTTGTGTGTGTGTGGCTCTTGTGAATGGGATTGTGCTTTTAATTTGGGTCTCTGCCTGCTTTTTGTTGGTGTATAGAAATGCAACTGTCTTTTGCACATTTATTTTGTACCCTGAGACTTTGCCAAAGTTCTTTATCAGTACAAGCAAGTTTTTGACAGATTCTCTTGGATTTTCAAGGTATAGGATCATATCATCAGCAAAGAGGGATAACTTGACTTCCTCTTTTCCTATTTGGATATCCTGATTTCCTTCTCTTGCCTAATTGCCTGAGCTAGGATTTCCAACACAATGTTGAACAAGAAGGGTAATAGTGGGCAGCCTTGACTTGTCCCAGTTTTTAGGGGAAACGTTTCCAGTTTCTGCCCATTTAGTAATATGTTAATTGTGGGTTTATCATAGATGGCACTTACTATTTTGAGGTATGCTTCTTCTATACCTAGCTGTTTGAGGGTTTTTTATCAAGAAGGGATGCTGGATTTTATCAAAAGCTTTTTCAGCCGGGCTCGGTGGCTCAGTCTGTAATCTCACACTTGGGAGGCTGAAGTGAGTGGATTGCCTGAGCCCGCAGGTTCAAAACCCGCCTGGGCAACTTGGCGAGATCTCATCTCCACAATAAATCAAAAATTAGCTGAGCGTGGTAGCATGAGCCTGTAATTCCAGCTACTCAGAAGGCTGAGGTGGAAGGATCGCCGGATCCCAGCAGGTCGAGGCTGCTGTGGCTGGGAGCAGCCACTGCACTCCAGTCTGGGCGACAGAGTGAGACTCCAACTCAAAAAAAAAAAGAAAAGCTTTTTCTGCATCTAATGATATAATCATGTGGTTCTTGTTTTTACATCTGTTGATGTATTTAATTACATTTATGTTCTTCCAAATGTTGAACCAGTCCTTCATCCTGGGGATGAAGCCTACTTGGTCATGGTGGATGATTTTAGAGATGTGTTTTTGGATTTGATTTGCTAGAATCTTGTTGAGGATTTTTGCATCTATGTTCATAAGGGATATTGGCCTGTAGTTCTCTATTTTTGTTGGATCTTTACCCAGTATGGGTATCAGTGTGATGTTAGCTTCATAAAATGATTTGGGGAGAATTCCATCTTTCTAAATTGCCTGGAATACTATCAAAAGGATTGGTACCAGTTTCCCCTCATATGTTTTGTAGAATTCTGCTGGAAAGTGATATGGTCCAGGACTCTTTTTGGAGGTAGTTTTCCTATGACAGAGTCAATTTCCTGGGTTGATTTTTGTCTATTTAGTGATTTTTGTATATTTAGTCCATTTCCTGGGTTGATATTTGTCTATATCATTATGTAGTGTTCTTTTGTGTCTTTTTAAATTTTTGTGTATTTAGTCAATGTCTTCTTGTTTCAATCTGGGGTGGTTGTGTGATGTCAGAAAGTCCTCCATTTCATTTAGGTTATCAAGTTTGTTTCCATATAGGTGTACATAGTAATCTCTGATAACCTTTTGTATTTCTTCGGGGTCAGCTGTGACTTGATCTTTTGTATTTCTGGTTGTGTTTTATTGGGCTTTTTCTCTCTTTTTCTTGATCATTCTGGCAAGGGGTCCATCAATGTTGTTAATTCTCTCTCAAAGAACCAGCTTTTTGTTTTGTTGATTTTCTATATTTTTGTCTTCTATATCCTGTATTCAGGCTCTTATTTGGTGATTTGAATTCTTCTGTTAAAGTTGGGATTTTGGTGATCTTCTCTTTCCACCTCCCTTAGGTGATTTGTTAAGCTCTCCACTTAACATCTTTCCGTTTTCTTGATGTGTGCTCATAGAGATATAAATTCCCCTCTTAGAACTAATTTCATGGCATCCCAGATGTTTTGGTAAGATGTTTCTTCATTTTCATTTGTTTCCAGGAATCTTTTAATTTCTGCTTTGATTTCAGTGTTGACGCAGTAGTTGTTCGGCATCAATGTTATTTAGCGTCCATGTCTTTGTGGGCTTTGGGAAAATGTTGTTGATGTTAACATTTATTTTTATTGTACTGTGGTCTGAGAGTGTGCATGGCAAGATTTCAACCTTATAGGATTTTTTAATGCCTGATTTATGGCCAAGAATGTGATCGATCTTGGCGTATGTTCCTTATGGTGATAAGTAGAATGTATATTCTGTCGTTGTTGGGTGGAATAATCTGTAGGTATCTATTAAGTCCATCTGGTTGAGTGTCAAGTTTAGGTTCTGGATCTCCTTGTTGATTTTTTGCCTTATGATCTATCTAGTGCAGTTAGTGGGTCTTCAAGTCCCCTGCTATAATAGTGTTAGAGTCAATATCTTTTTTCAGTTTACTTAGTAGTTG
>CAUYQG010211346.1:0-15664 GCA_963574415.1 Tarsius wallacei | reverse complement strand
GATTCTGGACTTGCACTATAGATTAGGGGTGGTCCCTTTTTACACTTTTGAGATATACCTATGGGGGGAAGCTATGATTCAAACTCTATCCGCAGGTCCTGGTATCTGGTATCTGCTGACAGGTGTGTGGATAATCTGAAGCCCTCTTCCCACTGCTTTGAATCTGGCCGTGCAGTGGGGTTGTAGGTTTGCTCCCCGGAAGTCAAAGCGGCAGTGGTGGTGGAAGTGGCAGCGGCAGCGATCTTAGCCTCAGCATATCCTGTGTGGAGGGGTGGATCACCTCAGGCACAGGCTGCGGAGGCAGCGACGGTTCCAGGACCACAGTGGCATTGAAAGTATCTGGCCACAGCAGTGACAGTGACGCGTGTCTGGACCGTGGCGGCGAACCAGGCTGAGCTGCTCGTGGCGGCAGGGCTGGGCCAGCCGAGCCACTCGCAGATGCAGCAGGGCGGAGGCGGGCCGAGCCGCTCACAGCGGCAGTGGGGCAGGGCCGAGCTGCGGCGGCGGCGGTGGCGGCAGCAGCGGGGGGGGGGGTGTTGGGCTGAGCCACTCGCGGATGCAGCAGCGGGGCGGAGCCGGGCCAATCCACTCGCCGATACGGCGGTGGGGCGGAGCCGGGCTGATCCACTCGCGGATGTGGCGGCCGGGCGGGCTGGGCCAATCCCGCTAAGTTTATTTTTTATCATTGGTATTTTACAGTTTCATTGTGATATCTTTAGATGTGGATTTAATCTTATTTACGCTTCTTTGTTCTGAGCGCATTTTCAGCATGAGAATGTCTTTTTTTCATTTCTGGAAAGCTTTCAGTCATTTTTTTCTTTAAATATTGTTTCTTCATGATTTTTTTCTTTTCTTTTGGAATTCCTCTTTGACCTAAATTGGGAATTCTATCCTACATGTTCTTCACTGCTTTCTGTGTGCTTTATTTTGTGGGTCTCTGTTCCGTGCTCTGTATGAATTTCTGACATTCTAACTGAAGAACTGAAGTTTACAAATTCGCTCTTTGTACCTAGGCTTGAGTACATTCCACCTATGACATTTATTTTAATTCATTTTTATTTTTCTAGATTTAAGGGGTATAAGTGCAGTTTTGTTACATGGATGTACTGCATGGTGGTGAAATCCGTAGTGTACCCATCACCCAGATCATGAGCATTGTACCTAATAGGTGATTTTCCAACCCTCATCTGCCTTCCACCCTCCTCCCTTTTGGCCTCCGGTGTCTATTATTTCCCTCTGTTTGTCTGTCCATGTGTACCCATTGTTTAGGTCCCACTTGTATATGAAAACATGTGGTGTTTAATTTTCTGTTTCAGAGTCAGCTCACTTAGGATGATGGTCTCCAGCTCCATCTATGTTGCTACAAAGGACATGATTCCATTCTTTTTTATGGCTGCGTAGTATTTCATGGTATACATACATACCACATTTTCTCTATCTAGTCCTTAGCTGGTGGACACTTAGGTTGGTGGCATGACTTTATTATTGTGAATCCTGCTACAATAAGCATACGAGGACAGGTGTCTTTTTGATATAACAATTTTGTCTCCTTTGGCCTGTGGCTCCCTCTGAACCATAGCCCTACACAGGGTCCCATAGGACCTGTGCTTAGCCTTTAGTCCTAGAACTCCTGGTATTTAATGGTGATCCCAGATATGGTCCATGGCATTGCCTAGGGATCTCAACCTTCTTACCCCTTAGAACTCCAACTAAGGACACCTCTACAAACTTCTGAACCTCACAACTTTGAACTTTTGTGCCACCACTGTGCTACATAGCCTTCATCTGCTTTTTGAATTTGAACTTCTTTGTTTACTCAATACTCAAATGAAAGGAGTCACATTAATATATTTGTATTCATGTATATCCAATATGTATTTTTTTTAAATTGTAGAATTGGGAGGGTACCAGTGAGGATTTATTACATAAGCAATCTGCATGCAGGTGAAGTCTGGGCTTCTAGCTGGCCCTCTCTTCCCTGATAGTGGACCTGGTGCCCAGTGTGTTGCCACATACTCCCATCTCTCCTTCACCCCTTCCTCCCCTAGCAGTGTCCGGTGTCTGCCAACCCCACCCTTGTGCTCATGTGACCAGAGACCATAGCCTGTTTATGAGTGAGAACATGCGGTATTCCCTGCTTTTTTTCTGTGATAATTTACTTTAGTATGATGGTCTCCAGCAGCATTCACGCTGCTGCGAAGGCCAAGATTTTG
The DNA here is from genome assembly GCA_963574415.1 of Tarsius wallacei. Taxonomy (NCBI): domain Eukaryota; kingdom Metazoa; phylum Chordata; class Mammalia; order Primates; family Tarsiidae; genus Tarsius; species Tarsius wallacei. The sequence goes on along the minus strand of CAUYQG010211346.1, from coordinate 13,451 downwards.
TTCTTCTTCATGGCTTCATGATATTCCATCATGTATATGTACCACATTTTTCTTTATCCAGTCCACTTTTTATGGGCATCTGGGCTGGTTCTATGTTTTTGCTATAGTTAATGGTGCTGCAATAAACTGTGTGCAGGTGTCTTTTTGGTAGAGTGGTTTATGTTCCTCTAGGTATATTGAGACTTCATTTTTATTAAACTTTTTGTTTGAGATAATTGTAGCTCCATACATTAATAATACAGAGAGATCCTGTGTACACGCTATCTAGTTTATCCCCAATGATAACATCTTACAGGATTATAGTACAATATCACAAACCAAGATACTGACATTGATACAGTCAAGATTCAGAACATTTTCCTCACATAAAGGATTCTTGCACTGACTTTTTATGGCTAAACCACTTCCCTCCCACTCCACCCTTGCCATAACTCTTGGCAGCCACTAAAATCTCATCTCTCCATTTTTATGATTTTGTCACTTATAAGAAGTTAATGTAAATGGAATCATGCAGTACGTAGCATGCAAACTTTGGGGACTGGCTTTTTCTCACAAAGCATAATTCTCTGAAGATTCATGCAGCGTTTTTAGTGTCTCAATAGCTTGCTCCTTTTTACTGGAAGTGGTGTTCCATGGCATGGAGGTACTGCAGGTTCTTTAACCCTCATCCACTGAAGAGCATCTGGGCTGATTTCAGCTTGGGTTATTCTGAATAAAGCTGCCATAAATATTTGTGTACAGGTTTTTATGTGGATATACTTTTTCATTTCTCTGTGATAAACATCTAGGAATGCAATCACTGGGTTGTATGGCAGTTGCATGATTTGTTTTTAAAGAAACTGCCAGTGGTTTTCCTTAGGGGCTGTATTACTTACGTTCCCACCAGCAACGTGTGCATGATCCAGTTTCTCCATATTTTGTCAGTATTGGGTGTTGTTACCATTTTTTATTCCAGCCATTCTGACAGGGGGATGGGGATGGTGATACCTTGTATTTTCTGAATGGCTAATGATGTTGAACATATTTTTGTAAGCCTATTTGCTAATGGTATATCCTGTTCTGTGAAATATGTCTTCATTTTTGTCCATTTTCTTTCTTTCATTTATTTATTTAACAGTTGGATCTTGACAGTATTTTATAAATTCTAGATACTAGTCCTTTGTCAGATATAGTCTGCAAATATCTTCTCCTGTCAGTAGCTTCTCTTTTCTTAACAGAGTCTTTTACAGATCAAAAGTTATTCATTCTTATAAAGTCCAGTTTATTAATGTTTTATGGATTATTCTTTCGGTATCAAGTCTAAGAACACTTTCTGTAGTCTTAGATCCTGAAGATATCCTTCTATATTTTCTCTAAAGTTTTATAGTATTACATTTTACATTTAAGTTCATGATCCATTTTTGTATACTGTATGAAGATTAGATCAAAGTTTATTTCTTTTTGCCTATATACTTAATAATCGTCCAGGACCATTTATTTATTCCTCCTTTAATTGACTTTGCACCTTTGTCAAAAGTCAGTTGGGCATATGTGTATGGGTCTATTTCTGGATTTTCTATTCTGCTCAGTTGATCTATGTGTCTGTCCCTGTTGGTAACTTATGTCCTTGATTACAGTAGCTGTATGATAAGGCTTGAAACTGAGTCTTCCCACTGCAGTCTTTTTCAAAATTGTTTTAGTTATTCTACCTCATTTGTTTTTCTACATAAGCTTAGAATAATCTTGCTTGTATCCACAAAAAAAATCTGGAATTTTGATAGAAATTGTGTAAAACCATATGTCAATCTGGGGAGAAATGACAACTTTATTATACTGGGTGTTCCTGTCCAGGACATGATATGACTTTCAGCCTCCAGGTCCTATATGTTTTTTAATAGATTTACATATTTAACTTTTTTGAGCAATTATAAATAGTATTGTATTTTAATATTGGTGTCCATGCAGTCATTGCTATTATATAGAAATAAAATTGATTTTAAACATTTATCTTGTATCCTGTGAACTTGCTGAATTCATTTATTTAGGCGGGTTTCTTTTTTACAGATTGCTTAGGTTTTTTAAAATGTATATAATCATTCTATCTGTAGATAGGCACTATCTAATGTCTTATTTCTTCCTTTCCAATCTGTATGCCTTTTATTTCCTTTTGTTACCTTATTGCAGTGGTTAGCACTTCTAGTACTATATTGCATATGAGCAGTGTGAGAGTACACCTCCTTGCCTTATTCCAGATATTAGGGAAAAGGCATTGAGTCTTTCACCATTGTGATATGAGTTGTAGGTTTTTTGTAGATGCTCTTTACCAAATTAAGGGTGTTCTCTATTCCTATTTTCCTGAGCGTTTCTATCATGAATGGGTATTAAATCTTATCAAATGCTTTTTCTGCATTGATTGATATGTTCATGTGAACTTTCTTTAGCCTGTTAATATTAGATTACACTAATTGATTTTTAAACATTGAACCATTCCTGCATTCCTGGAATAACCCTAATTAGTTGTGGCATATAATTCTTTTTACATATTCTATTTACAAACATTTTAGAGTAGTTTTAGGTATGTATTCACGCTTTTTTATTTTTGAGTGTGCCTACACTTTCAAAATGTTTTCTATTTTTATTTATAGTTGTTATTTGTTTGGAGCAGAGAAGAATACCTCAAAGACAGCTTAGAGAACCATCTAGAGTGGAGGCTACATTACTTGGCCTTAAAAACTATGGACACAAAATAGTTCAATAAAAATTAAAATTATGTGGTACTGGATAGTGTGAAATATCCATTTAGCATGTGCTTCTGGTGTCCCATTCTTTCTCCTCAGACTTGCTGTGGCAGTGCATGCCGTTCTAGCTTCAGGTCACCAGCATCTGTGCTCTTGTCTGGCTCCTTTCTTTAACTGCACAATCTTACTCTACCAGTGTACATGGCAAGCAAGTGTCAAGAAATTAATGTGTTCCATGAGTAATTTCAACCATTGCAACAGAAGTTGATGTATGAATAACTCAACTCTTCTCCCCTTCAGGTCAGATAACTCAGAGACATGTGCCCTATGCAACTTGGAAATCCCTGGTAGGATCAGCCTCCATGAGCCTGCAGTGATAATTTGAGAACATATTCTTTACTGACTGCCTTCCTTCCCTAGTTTCACTTCTCTACTCCCATTGGTGTTTTCTGGGATCATGTTCAAATAAACAACTACACTGACATTACTTTCTCAGTGCTTTTTGGGAAACCCAAATTAAGACAGGAAAGAAATGAGTTTAATTCCATCTGGGAACCTATTTGGACAAAAGATTAAGCCCTTCACCCACATGCGTGGCTTATAATTCCTGACTCAAGAGGTGTGTTTGCTAGAGTGCTGTGGTTAAAAGCAAGATTCTATAGTCAGATTGATCTGGACTTTTATATTCCAGCCTCTCTGCTTACTCACTTTGGGCTTTTTAGCAAGATACGTAACTCTGTCTAAGCCTTGGTGTCCTCAAAACAGGTATAATAGTAGTATCTACCTCATGAGACTGTCTTGAGGATGAAATACATGCCCACAGGGACCTTGTAGAGTCAGATCTCAGTTCCAGTTTTGGCACATAATAAATGCTCCATAAAAGTTAAGTATCATTTTTTATGATCAAAAGAATAGTTTTTCCCCCCAAAATGTATATACATTTTATACAATTATGTACATATACTCATTTATGCATATATTCACAAATGAAATTTGTACACATACATATATTCATACACATATATAAATTCCTGAAGCCTACTGTCAAAAAAATAGTTTAAAAGAATAAAATGCATCTATAAATGTGTAAAAGCACAAGAGCAACATAAACTAATAGCGAATTAAATAAACCATGGCAGCAACATCTCAACCTCTCTGAACCAACTCCTCCAAATGTGACAGCAGAGACAAGCCCTGACTTATTTGTAAGTAATCCTAATATAGCATTTCAGAATAAAAGATCCTGTCTATAAGGAGATTTAACTGTAATGTGCCTATCACACTCATTTATGGTACATCAAAGTGAGGTAGTTCAAGAAATCTACTTAAGCGACATTGTTAAGGGGGGGAAAGCAAATTATACACATCTCAAATTTTTGAATAATTTTAAAAAGCATATTTTGAAACAAAAATAATTTTATCAGTTAGGAAAGCCTTCAGCTGCAAGTAAATTCAAAGACAGTGGCATAGACAATTCAACCCTTGAATTATCTCCCATTATATAAAATCTGGGGTGATTATAGTGGCTAATTATGTGATTGAGGATCATCATTCACCTTTCCAATCTCCTGTTTATCAACTCATTGCTGTGGAATAGCTGCTGTAGTAGGAAAATACAAGATCATTCTCACTGTTCTTTCACTCAGCCCCATCTATTAAAGGCACACAAGCTTCCTAGATGCCTATTTGCAGGTTCTTTTTCTGGGTCACTGACTAGAACTGAATAGCACATCTACATCTAGCTTGGGAAGCTGGGGAAAAATACACCTGACTTCATCAGCATCTATAATGGCAGTCTAGTGAGAAAGATGGAGGTAGACCTTATTGACTATTGGGTTAGCCTACTAACAATGCCTGCCCACTATACCATCACTTTCTAGAACTCCACTAGTTTACAGGATAGGCACAGTCTGTCTCAGTAGCTTTCTTCCAATGGTTGCTGGGACCTTGCTTTGGCTTTCTTTCTAAAAACATGCTCTGATCCAGAAAACCCTAAGTTGTTTCATGTCTGGTCATGAGTATAACTGGACTTGATGAGAAGAAGAAGGTTCATTGTGAGGCCCATCTATCTTCTTGTTGGAAGCTGTATGCTGCTTCCCGACTGCCCAAAACCTCTGTCCTGTTGCTTCTTTTGGGTTTGTCTTCTAAGCTGAGTCCTCCGCCAACTCTCCTCCAGCCACATTAAGGTTCAGGTGTGGTTGTCTCATCCCCACAGCAGTCTCTTCCCTTGATGTCATGACAGGTAAAGACCTTCTGCAAACAGCACGTCAGCCAAGTGGTCCTCAGCCATAAGCATTTCCTCAAAATCACAGGCGGGTTCCTGAGTGCATAGGCTGCAGCCCCTCCCCCAGTGAGTCTGATTCAGGAGACAGAATTCTGGAATGGGCAAAAAGGTGGGAGAATTTGCATTGCTGGCAAGCTCCTGGGTGCTGTGGATGCTACTGGACTGTACCACACTTTGAGAACCATAGCCTCAGCCTGAGATTCTGTAGGCTCTTACCAATTCCACCCCACCTGTGGTGGGGCTCCCTGAATGTGCTAATGGAGGCTAAAGAGGAGGGGGGCTCCCAAGAGTACTGCTGAAGATGAGATAACTGCTGAAGACAATTCCCCTGGGGAGTGGGGGTGTGGGGGGGAGGAGGGGGGAGAGAGAGAGAGAGAGAGAGAAAGTGAGAATGCCCTCTATTACAGTGATAGCTTTCATTTAGCCAGATGATGAAAAATTCACGCTCACTTGTTACTGCTTTATAGTGATAGGAAATCATCTGAGGAAGATGAAGAGCGAACAATGCCTGTGTTCCAGAATTCTTTTCCTGAATCCACTAAGGAAATAACTCTGGCACATCCGACTGTCACATGCCTAATCAATGGCCCCCCTTCCACTATACCTTCTTCGTAAATTGGGGTAAATTTAGCTACCGGGATCACTCACTTCCATTGTAAACTTCATTTTTTCATGATGCTGCCTAAATGAGATATTGTGATTGCTGACTCAATTATCCCACCTTCAGCAGTTGTTTTGTATTTTGTGCACTGCAGATTTGTGGAATTACTCGTGATTATGTCTACAATGCTTCCACATTTCTATCCAGAATGAAGTGAGGGAGGAATTCCACACTCCCTTGACATTGAGGGACATGATATTTGCCCTATTGATTTGCAATCATTTATATGTGTGTGTCCCTTGCATTTCTGACTGGCTGTATTACATATTTTGACGTTTAATTTTGTCAGCTTAGCACTTGATACGAATGTTATGGTAAGTTGCTTTGTCATGCTCTTAGATTGTCATGATGATAACATGGTAAACAATTTGAGGCTGAAAGTCAGTGCACATTTCTTTTATATCATCTGCATCTTTTAACACAATATTGAATTGTGTTTTTTTTTTCTTCATCAGCATTTGCCGTACTGGTTCTCTTTCTTTTTGTCTTGTTTAAGCTTATCAAGGAGAGAGGACTGGTTTATTATGCTTTTTCTCTCCCTGGCAGATCATAGGGTAGTGATATTTGTTGAATTACTGAGGCTTTCTCAACACAAACACATCCTTTTATTATTATCATTATTATTATTTTATTTTAAAGATGTAGGGTACAATTCAGGGTTAGGTATACAAATGGTCATTATACAGGTACCCTTGTTGATGAGGTGTGCCCCCTTCCCTCCTCTGGCAGTTTCCCATTACTGCCAATTCCTTTCTTATAGTATTATAATATTCGTTTAAGATCTGCTTATGAGTGAGAACATGTGGTACTCAGTTCTTTTTTTCTGTGATAGATCACTGAGTATTATAGATTCTAAGTCCATCCAAGTTATGCAAAGTTCATAATTTTGTCCTTCTTTATGGAATGCAAACATATCTTAAAAGTGAAAAGCATGGTAGAAGCAGTCATGTCATGGACATTAAGATGCTTGAACTGTGGTAACTGGATCCAGAGGTTTAGAGAATGTTCATTGTGTCCACATGTTTAAACACTGAGCTCTCAGAGGACAGTGCTTGAGTCTTTCAAAAGTTTTTATCTCTAATAATATGTGATTGTGACAAGCTAGAAGTAGATGAAATTCTTTGCTCTTGCCCCTCCCCAGAGGGAGACCTGTTTCTTCCTCCTGGTGTCTGAGTTGACCAGTAACTCCTATGGATTATGGTGGAAGTGAGCCTGGGCCCCTCATAAGCAAGGACATGAGAGCCTACAGCTTTCCTGCTTGTGGAAGACCCCTCTGGAAACCAAGGCCTTAATGAAGTCCTACTACTATCATGGTACCATGTTGTGCTGTGAGGATTAAATGGTGTCCTCCAGAAATTATGTTCAAGTCTATACCTGTGGAATCTGTGAACATGACTTTATTTGGAAATAAGGTCTTCACAAATGTAATCAAGATGGAGTCATACTAAAGCAGGGTGGGCCCTTAATCCAAAAGACTGGTATCCTTATAAGAAGAGGAGAGGCACAGACACTCAGAGGGAAGACAGACATGTGGCCACAGAGGAAGAGTTGGTAGTGGTTCAGATGCAACCAAGAGACGTCAAGGACTCCTGAGCACGACCCTGTCAACACCTTGATCTCAGGCTTCTAGTTTCCACAATTGCAAGTAAATTTTTTTGTCTTAAGTTTCTCAGTTGGTGGTGCTTGGTTATGGCAGCCATAGAAAACCAGCCTGAGCTGGTCATGTGGATAAGTTTCATGATGAAAGAGAGAGAGAAGAAAAGGGAGAGAGGGAGAGGGAGAGGGAGAGGAGAGAAAGACAGACTTAGAGAGAGGAGAGATAGGGAGGTGGGGGATGCAGATTAGTGATTGGCCACCCACAGCTGCTGCAACCCATCTTAGGTGCTGGACAAGTGAATGGAGAAGCTTCTGAAATGTCTTGTCTCACAAACTGAGGCAGTAGAAACACCCAGCGGAGCACAGTCCAGACAACAATTGAGAAATCATAAATTGTTGTTTTATGCCACTATATCTTAAGTGTAGTCTGCTAAACAGATAACTGCAGCAGCAATCAATATACCTTTGCTGAAATGAACAAACGATGCCTTCTCTGTGGGTATTCACTGATCGGCAGTACCAGCATCCATTGATGGGCGAGGTTACTATATTGGGCTTCATTTGCAAGGGTCTGAGGCTGTGTAAATCTTGCAGTTGGTCTAGCACTCCGGATTTAAACCCAAAGGTTGTTGATTTAAATAGTTTCATGCTGAGCTGCTGATTTACTCAGCACCCAGCTTGGGAGATGGTCCCACTGGGTCAAACCACGGCCATGGGCAACGTGTGCTCCAGTGCTTTTTGCCAAAGTGCGCCTGCTACTGCACTGTGGGTGTTGAGAATAAAATACTTACGTCTAAAGTTTTCCATGACAATATGCCAAATCCAGAACACCAGAGCCCAGATGTGGACATCCCTGAAAGACCCTCCATACTCCCCTGTTCCAGGGCAAGTCAGCCCCTGACAGAGCGGTTTCAAATGACTGTGGCGCAGTTTTGAAGGTGCCCAGCCCAGGGAGCATTCACAGGTGGTGACACCAGGGAAGACAAACCCAATTTTGTGAACTCACTCACCCCTTTCCTTTAGTCCAGTTTAAATGTTCTGTCCTTTCTCTGTCTTCTCTTGCTCATGACATGTTCTGCAGTCACAGATCCATTTGCTTAGTGACCTGCCCAGGCTATATTCTGATTGTCAGTTGACTTGTGTTGTTGGGAAATGTGGCCAGCATGTTTCAGCATCCTCTCCTGATCCCCAGTCTGTACAGGCCACTGTGTGCACGTGACCTCAGAGTACTGAGCATTTCTGGGTTCCCACTGGTTGAATTATGGGACTGGCTCTGCCAGGGCCTGGTGTGCCCAGGACTGTGGGTTGCAGCATGCATGACACTGCTGGGGCCGTCATGATGCTAGCCCGGAGGAAATTTTCTATCATTAGTAATTGCTTTTGTTTGTTCTAAGTAATATCTGACCATTCTTAACCCAATGAATTCTGTGGTTCTTGGAAACACATCTCTCTTCTCCAGCAATAGGCCATGATACCTCACACCTGTTTAAGGAGTGAAACACAGGAACATACCTGCTGGGGTGATGGTGTCCCATCCTTAGAGATCCACCTGGCCCGGCCATGGGTGAAAACCCAGCCTGGGACTGCCTTGCTTCGGTGGACCTCCACAGGTCTCTGCTCGTGAACACCGACACCCCCACCCACTGTTCTTTAATTCTTCTGTAACGAAAGAGGAGGGTGTATTCCTGGGGAATCTAAGAGGACAGTGGGCTGACTTTGAGCAGTGGCGCATTTACATAGACCTTTCCAGCCCTGGGACTCACAGTGAGAACGTTTGCATCAAACTCCAAAAAGTGTGTTTGCAGGCCAGGTTCCAAGAACAAACCAATAGATATTTCTTGTTTTCCGATCATTCTTCTAAAAATGTTCAATATGGGAAATTATTCAAGTTATGGACCAGATAAAGAATATTCTGTTTAAAAGTCTAATATGATGCATGGTCATGAAATCAACAAAGAACACATTCAGGTTGGTATAATCTTTGCTCATCTAATCCTTTCCTCTCATATCAATGTTGCTTTGACTACCACTTCTAATTTGTGTTGATGGAGTCGGGGTTTCCTTGTGAGCAGAAAAAAAGGCACTTAATTTGTCACCAAAGCTTGATTCCCTTTTTTCCTCCCTGCACATAAATCCTGTCAATTAGGTTAATAATTGAAGCAAACTTCATCATGAAATGAAATCCCCCAACATTTAAGACTGTGCAGTAGTCTCTTTGCCTAATTGTATTAATAAAAATTTTTAGCAACATAGTTTTGGGGATCAATGCAGCAGGCCCTGCCAATCAAAGACTTTTCTACTTACTGAAAAGGTGCTAGACTTTTTAGTTTCTTTGCGACAAACTAAAGAAAGGCTGAGTCGCCCCCAGAAGATTAAATCTTTAATTTCACATTATTTCCAGCCATCTTTATAGAACAAAGTGGGCTTTACCTGTTGAATATGGGGCTTATGCAACTTGAAGTACTCTTGAGACATCAAGAGGCGGCCGAGAACGGGCTCTGAGATTTAAGCTGAGGGGAATTCTAAAGGGATTACCGCTGCATTTTCCATAAAACGAGAAATGAAAACAGACTTAAGCAATGCATGATCATAAATGCATTCCTGCCTCGATGGAGGGCCCCATTCCCACTGCCACTCTGAGGCCCAGGCAGGAAGCGCTGTCAAAGGCACCCACACTTGTAAGGATTTGTGCGAATCTGACTTATAATGAAGTTAGGGCTGAATACTTTGGAAACATTGGCTGTTAAAAAAAAAAAGATACTCTTCCATTTTCTCTGGTCCAAAGGTGAGAAATGTGCACATTATTTTGGCATCATTAAGATATCTTTTGTATGGAAAGCTAACCTGTCTTGACCAGAGCTGGATAATTCTCTCTATGAATAAGTAAGAACAAAACTCTTCCTGGGAAGATTTTCATGACTGATTAACTATGTGGTTTGAAAAAAAAACTGATGTCTTCCAAAGATTTGAAGAAAATGGGGAGCCTAATTAAAATCCCATCATCCTTACTAATCAGCTTAGGAGACTCAACTAAAACAAGAGTTCTATTAAAAATTCTAGAGTGTGCATTGATTACTCAGCAATGCACATTTTATATAAACAGTGTCTCTTTATGTTCTAAGTATATCTTGTTTTGAAAGTTAATGATTGAAATTGTGAAAGAAAATTAGAATAAAATTATGCACTTGGAATGATGTGATGTATAAATGAAATTTTCATTTTTAAGTCTCTGTATTCAAAGTAATTTTCTGAATTTGGGGAGTCTGGGGAATACTGAGTAGAGAGAAAACACCCTCCCTTATGGTCACTTATCCCATTTAACAGACAAATTAAGTTAACTCAGCCATCCTACCCACAACTTTGTTAAAAATTAAAAAATATTATGAAATGTTGCTTCTTCCATTTACTCTAAAAGAGTTTTTCACAGATTTCCAGCTCTATCACTTCATAATTAGTTTCTTCCAATCCTTAGCTTCTATGATTCTAAGTATGATATTGATGTTTTCCAACAATACAAATTCAGATCAAAGATGCGAAAAGAACATTTAAGAGCTGGATAATTTTCAGAGTTGAACCTTCTGGAATTTTACAATTCTATGGATCACCTTGCTCAAGATCACAGATCTAGTTAGTGAAAGAGCTGATATAAAATCCCAGATGTCCTGATTCCCGTACAAGCTTCATCTGCTGTGCCATACTTCCAATTCCTGCCATTTTCATGTCATTGTCTTCAGTGAGGATGTCCCTCACAGACATCCTCCCCAGCTTCCCAGAGTGAGTGGGACTGCTCAGGCATGTTGCAGTACAGGGCAGACACCGGAGACTCTGGAAGGAGATTGCCACCTTCTCATATCTTGTCACTCCCAGTTCCATTTTTGACATCTGGTCCAGCTGTGATAGAGAGAACATTGCAGGCACAGCCAGAGGCGCCATATGTCCGAAAACCTCGATTAGGGCTCAGTATATTGGGAAAGGCCCTTTTCTAGAACAATTTTGAACAACATCTACATCAGGAAAGGATGGGCACTGAAGGCACATCTGCCTCCAAATCCTCCCTATTAGACTGAAATCTCCATCTGGCATGCTCAGGATCTCTCATATGACATGGTAATATAAGTACCTGCTTGCAAGGAAGCCCTCAGGGAACAGGGCTCTTGGCCCCTTGCAAGTGGCAGAGGGACAGGAAACAGTACTAGGACAGATGGGAGCCAGCGGGAGACAGACTCACCCTGTTCATGTCTGTCCCAGTCCAGCAGGAAGGGAGAGCTCCTGTCCTTGCCCATGGAGGCCCACTGTGCCTTGGTGTCCACCTAGTTGGAGGTGAGTTTTCTGGAAGGTGGGCTTCTCTGGCAGATAGAAATGATGGGGCCCTTCATCCCTACTCTACGTCTTTAATGTTCTTTAGTTCATGTACTCTGGGATTTGGGAAGGACTCGAGGAGTCAGCCCAGCTCTGGGTTCTCCTCCACCATGGCTGGATTCTGTGGTCATCTGACTCCAACTCTGTCTTCCTGGGAACCTCCCACTCTTGTGAGACATCCTCTTCCAGGGCTATGAAACTCTCACCTCACCTCTCCAGAAAGGACAGAAATGTCCCTTCCCTCCATCAAGACTGAGTTCTGAAACTCTCACCCCAGAGGCAACTTGGAGAACTTTCGAAATAGAATCCTGAGGAAAACGTCTGCTGGCTGTTTTTCTTCAGGACAATTAAAACCTGTCAGTCCTTGGAGCTCATCCCTACGTGACAGGCTTGCTGGTGCTGGGGACATCCCAATGTGTCAGGAACCTCTTAAACATAACATCCTGCACTGAACGCACTTCCAGGAGTTGTCTGGCCAGCACAGGCTGAGGTTGAGCTCTTACTGTCTATGTTCCTGACTGAAGCCTGAGATCTGTCTCATATGAATTCCCAAATGGTTTCTTCATTTTTGGTGTGAGTACAGTTGGTTGTCTTAACTTATTCTTGATCTTAGGAGTGCTTCCAAAATTCTTCTCCTAGGAAGAGTCCACTTTGAAAATGATCACTCAGAAATAAATATTTAGTTTTTTACATCCCATTATTTCAAGCCCATGATATTTTACCTCAATTTATTCTAATAGATTTTCACTATTGCATTTTAATGATCAATTTAGAAGCAGAGGTGTTTGTAGAACGTAGAGAGAGAGGGAATGAGAGAGAGAGAACGTTTTATAAAAATGCATTGGTGGTGACAATGCATACAGTAGGATACTGTATATATTTTTAATAATGTTTTTATTTGAGTTCTATTTCTAGACTGCTTACTAAGAAATAAGGGGTTTTAAAGTTTCTTACCATTTCTTTCACTTGGTGGAAAACTTTACTAATGTACACAGCTGGTCCATTTTTCCTCTGAGTTTATGTCTCACTCACTGCACATTGTGCATTTAGATGATAAGAGGTTTGTATGGATAGCTCCATGGGTCCAGGCTCTTCTTGCTTCAATAAAATGAGACCTAGAGGTGTCCCTGTTTTGCCGTGCTCAATTTAATCTTTAGTTTTTCTTAAATGGACAAATAATAATTGTGTATGTTTCTATATGTGCACATTGTGGAATGATTAAGTCACACTAACTAGTACATCCATGACCAGATGAACCTATTATTGTAAATGAAAAATTCAGGAACAGGAAGACAGTTGTTGCATTTTCTCACTTAGATGTGGAATCTAAGAGTCCAACTCATAAAAGCAGAGAGTAGAAGGGGCTGGGAGTGGGGGAGCAGGATGGAGGATGGGGAAATGTTGGTCAAGGTGCTCAGTTTCAGGTAGACAGCAGGGATGAGCTTTAGTGATACACACAGCATGGTGACTGTAACTAATACCAACGCATATTTCAAATCTTTTAAAAGAGTGGATTTAAAATATTTTATCACTTCAGTCTTTTCATCAACACATTTTTTTTTTTGAATTGGAGTCTCACTCCGTTGCCCAGACTAGAGTGCAGTGGCCGCTGCCGGCCACCGCAGCCTCGACTTGCTGGGCTCTGGCGATCCTTCCACCTCAGCCTTCCGAGTAGCCGGAACTACAGGCGTGCGCTACCACGCCCGGCTAATTTTTTTGATTTATTGTAGAGATGAGATTTCGCCTGCCCAGGCGGGTCTCGAACCCGCGGGCTCAGGCAATCCACTCACCTCAGCCTCCCAAGGCGTGGGATTACAGGCTGAGCCACCGAGCC